>CAJNDV010031269.1:34848-47368 GCA_905221635.1 Symbiodinium sp. CCMP2456 | reverse complement strand
CATCATCATCATCATCATCACAAAAACAACATCATCATCATCATCAGCAGCATCATCATCAGCAGCAGCACCAACAGCAGCATCATCATCGTCATTCTCGTGGTCGTGGTCGTGGTCGTGGTCGTCGTCCCGCCGGCGTCGCCCAAGACTATCATCATCAGCAGCATCGGCATCAGAATGAGCAGCAGCCGATGGAACATATAATATAATCATCACACTGTCATCATCACAGTGACTTTCACAAGTGTCATCATGGGATATTCAAACAGGATGAGCACTGCGTGCTCCTTCCCAGTATCCCCTTCACACTGCGATCCCATCCCAACCCGGTGTTACTCTGTGACACATCTCGGCCTGGCCTCCAGGAAGGCGAGGAGTCTGAGAGTGCCGACCTGCGAACTCAGCTCTCCGATCGATGTCGGAGGGCGGCGACTGTGAGCAGACTCAGACGGTTCCCTGCCATTGCGCCCACAGCCAAGAGTGTGGACGCCTGGGAGCCGTTCTCATCGAGGATCGGGCAGGCCTGGCGAGTCAGAAAGGATTCTGGGATCTACAAGTACGTCAGCATGTCCTTTTGATTCTCAAGGAACCATAGTAACTGCCGATCTCGCGCGCCTGGTCCACGACGCGAAAGCCCTCCACCTTGGGCTTGGCCCGACCCCCTCCCTGTAAAAACGGGAAGCCACGAGGCCCCTACCATGGAAGGGAGATTGGCCGAGTGCTGCAGTGGCTGGCTCAGCACAGGGCCTGCAGCAGAGGACTCCGACTTCGACTTCGGCCCTTTTTGGGGAGTGCCGCTGCCCCCGCGCGCGTTTTTTGCGAACTGTCTACATGCCTCTGCAGGGCATTCCCGTTTGCTACTTAGCAGGTGGGGACCTGAAGGGATCTCCCACAGTCCGACGGTCTCGGGAGACGTCTAAGCGAGAGGTGTGGAGGTCTGGACATGTCTGGGCGGTCTGTGGGCACCCTAGTGCGGGCTTTCGCAAATTAGGCTCAAGCGAGCGGATGCAGGTGGATCGGGGGATCGGTAGGCACCTTTGGCGCAAAAGATCGGTACTGTGTTGGTGAAACTTCTCAGAGGCCTCTGGGGGCACTTTCCTGTCAGGAGCTGCCTTGGGAACTCCTTGAGCTGTGATCTGAGTGACCTGCCTGGGAGCTCGAGTCGGCTGCATAGGAGGAGCCGGAAGCATCGCTGCTGCCTCCACCTTTCCTCTTCTTGCTGGAACGGAGGACAAGCTTCTCCAATCTCTCGAACTTGTCCTCCTCCTGAGTGTCCTGAGCAAGAGGGAGCCCGGAAAGGGGCTTCTTTAATTTGGGAAGGAGCTTCTTAAAGTCTTCAACCCCTGCCCTCCCTCTCTCACTCTCTCTATCTCTCTCCTCGGTGTGCTCTTGTGGCCATGGCATGGTGGGGGCCGTAGAACCACCATACCGCCGGATGGTGTCCTCTGTGAGCGGGTTGATATTCGCAGCCTCCGTCACCTGAATCCCACCTGCTAGGCCCACGTCCCCCTCGTTGAACTCCAGGCGCTCTTCGAACTGAAGACTTTCCCGGAACTTCATCCAGTTCTTCCTGGGTACCTGTTCCAGTGTTGCGGCAATGACACCGGCACGGTTCAAGCGGGCGAAGCCTTGCATGTCCTCGAAAACATCATGGTATGATTGATTGAGCTGGGCGATGAGAAGATTAAGAAGGAAAATGCTGACCACCGCCACGAAAACGGACACGGCCGTGAGGACAGCAACCTCTGACTGGAAGTCGTCGTAGCCTCTTGCAGGGAACATCCCCAGGGTCATCTGCACCAGACTGACTAACCAAGGGTCGATGCCAGTAAAGTTTTGAAGCCCATGGTTCAGGGAGCTTATCGCCGTGGCGAAGGCCAGGACCAAGAACACAATGGCGAGCACGAACAGGCCTACATCCGCAAGCACGTGGCCACACACGAGCACGAAGGCCGAGATTTTCATGGAGAAGAGGGTGAAGTCCATCAACAAAATCCAATACAGGAGCATTGCAAAGCAAGAGAAGATAGAATAGAGATCCTTAATCGGCTCTGATGCCTCGCAGTTGTTCGTGAACAAAAGCCCCACAGGATTGTCAGTGGTGAAGATGCCACACCAAAGAATGGGCTCCTCGACGTACATCAGAATCAGCAAGATCACCAACAACAGGTTTCCTGCATGCTGAGGACTGCTCAAATATCTCGGAACTGGACATAGGTAAAACCACATCAGATTTCTAGTCTTCATGTCGGAGTAGAAGAGCTTGCATTGGTTGTAGAACAACTTGGTCAGGCTCCCGAAGTACAGGAAGCACCTGCAAACAAAGCGAGCTATGTTCTCCTCAAGCGCCTCTGTCCCATCATGTCGGAAGAGGAGCGCTTGGCTGGTGACGAAAACGCACAAGGCAAAGAGGAAGTAGCATCTTCCAAGCAAGAAGTGGTACATTGCAAGCCGATTCCAAATCAGGTCCGCAAAGAGCACGACGACTGGGTGAACAATTATCTTGGGATCCTTGTGCTCGGCCAGCCACTCAAGAGCCTGGTTGCTGTTTCCGTCCAAATCTTGCACTAAATGCTTGACATAGTAGTTCACGCGGCGCAAACCCTGGTAGGTGAGTCGAGATCGCCAGATTAGGCCGTCCAACAAAGTCCACAACAACGTTGGCGCGTCTTTGCATAAACGCTGGATAATGTCTGGATGCCTGGTGAAAAGGTCGTCACAACCATAGTAGTAGACGTCCCTGTCTGCGCGAATGGTCAGCAAGTCCACGATCATTGCTCGCGCACTGTTTAGTGCGCCACTTTCGATCGACCAAAATAGCGGAGAGATGGACTGAGTGCCTGCGGGGTTCAGAACATGACCACGGCAAACCAAACTCCCGAGGCAAAAGAAGCGAAGGACCCTCCCCTCATCTCCCGGTGCCTACGGAGATATTCAGGAGCTCCGTGGCTCGCTTCCCTCGCGGAGCGATGGAGATGGCTTTCTTCAAGGCCAGCTCCTACAAGAATCAAGGATTCTAGGACTCCTAGTCCAAATATACTATAGTATAATATGATATAGTATAATATATATATATATATATAGATCCCATGACACAAGGCACGGTGCACCTGGTTGGTGTTGATGGCTCTCATAACGAGGGTTGCACCCTCACTAACCGCCCGCACCAGAATCTTGGACACGAGCGTCAGGGACCAACGAAAACCAGACAGGGCATTCTCGTCGGTCGTCATGGAGCGAACGACATCCACTCCAGCCGACACATACCTTGCTTCCACAATACCCAGGGGCCTCACCTAGCCCGACCAAGTCCTAGAACCCTAAACCCCACCTTTCAAAGTCCTAGAACCCTGGACGCTCTTAAACCTAACCCCACCAAGTCCGAGAATTCCCTGTGCCCAAGGCACGGCCCGAAAAGCTCCGTGGGGATGCCGTAGCCAACGTGCCGCAGTCCCAAACCGGAGATCTCCTCCAAGAGTCTAGAACTATCGTACGATAGAAGCTGGCATACATGTGTTTTATAGGTTTTTTGTCATATGCGGCAGGCTTGGGCAACCAGGGCAGGTGATGGCTTCAAGATGGCTACAATGAGGAACAAACTGCAGATAGCGGCAGCACAGTGGCAGCTTCAACTTTGAGAGGAGCAGCGGCAGCTGTAGCGCCCGGCACAACTGCAGCAGGAGCAACAGTATGAGCAGCAAGGAGAAAAAGCAGCAGTGAGTAGTCACAACATTTGCAAATGGAGGCGGTTGCGGCAGTCGTGATACTGGTGAACGCGGTGGCAGTAGTAGCGATTGTCACTCGACGCCTAGAAGCTTCCAAATCGAGGACCCTGCCGCCCTCTTCCGGAAAAGTCATGGAATTGTGGTCGCCTGCACCATCTTTCGCGGCTGGCGGAACATGTCCATAGTAGTTTCCACCTGGAGCTTCGGCAATGATGCTCAAGCCGAGTGCTTCAGGACTGTTGTGATACCTTCATGCTAACGCTAAGGGCTCCGAGGTCTCTGGACCAGCCACAAATGCTCAGCCACACAATCCTACCCTACCACTACAGAGTCGACATCCAAAGAAACTCTAGGCGTTCAAGAAGTCCCTCTCAATCCCCTCTGCCTCTCCCCATAGATGTGCTTCTTCCAAGCCAAAATGTATAAACAGAAGCAGCTGCCACCCTTACCGACTCATGGGAAGTCCCCCCAACAGAATCTCGGAAGGCGGAGTCCGGTGGAGTCCCGGAGCTCTCCAAAGGATCTTGACAATGCTAGCTACCACATGCTACCACCAAAACTCTGAGGGAGCTCCAGATGTTTGGCTGTAACTGGGATTCGTGGTGCACGGCTTATGACAACCTGGAGCCAAACTCTCAACTGGGATCTGCACCATGCGGTCCGCCAGGAAGTACAGCCGCGTAGTGGACTGCTTGAAGTGATCTTGGCCTGTGTCTTGGTGTGGGTGGGCGTGTGCTCATCTGGTTGCTCACTGTACCCGAAGGAAAACATTTTGGATCAAGAACCCGACATTCCCGTGTATTCGAAAGTTGTTGTCATCTTATGGTTCCCAACGCCGACGATCATATGCAAGTACCACCGGTGCCACCACCGTCATGACAACAATCTCCTGTACCTCTGCTACTGCTACTGCTACCATCACTCCTTCAACCCTAAGGCTTCGTAGCTATGAGTGTGCTCGGGGCTTCGGGTATTCGGTGTCTTTCGGCGGGTTCACGTTCGAGGTAAAGGTCAAGGCTCGGTGTCGCTGGTTTTCGAGTATCCGGGTATAGGGTCAAGGAGGATTGAAATCAGGGCTTTAGGTTCTTTGGAGCCTTTGCGTCCAGAGATTTTCGATGTTTACACGTCTGTACTGAGAAGGCCACCATTTCGGCTGTTTGGCACCCTCCGTGCCATCCTGATCCCGTCAGCCACAAGCAGAGCCTGTTTGCTTCGTTAGGCGCTTCGCCTGAAGCTTCGGGCTGCCTGAGCCTTTTCCAGCGGTTCGTCCTGATGCGGAAGATGTGCGACAATGCCCGGGCGGGGCGCTGTCACCCCCGCCCAAAACTGCACAGCTACGACTACGTTCCGCAACATCCCCAAGATCTACTGCATGTTCCCTCATCTCTCTCATTCGCTGCCCGTCTCGAGAAAATGTCGGAAAGCAGCGATCCATGAAAATATCTTAGTTTACTAATTTCTACCCGGCGATTACGAGTTATGGGTCAATGCGTACGGCGTAAAGTCTTGCCTGGCAAATGTATACCGAATCGTAGAAACTTAATTGCGCTCGCGGCGGGTCATTCGGAAAAGGTTTTCAAATCGCCCCATCGAGAAAAGTTTAGGGCTCATCTCTTCACCAAAGCCGGAAGGAGTAGTAACATGCTCTTCCGAATCAAGTTACCAGATCTCGGGATTTAATCGGTTGGAACAGAAAGGCCATGAGGATCTTGGAGATTGAATTCCGTGTCGACTCTCTGCAGGTGTGGTAGCTGCGGTCGATCTTGCAACACACAGGCAGTAGGATTGTTGGGGTGAGCAGGGCGACCAACTGTTTGCTGTTCCCCTGTCGTCTACCTACGAAGTTGTAGTTGGCGAGATATCGAGTCTCATACGATCAGAAAATTCATGGACACCGGCCGATACACCTAATATTCACGCTTACATACGCGCCGCTATGAATGACACTTGTCGGAGTTGCCATGCGTGATACAGCAGTGAAGGCGAGAACGTCGCGTGTTCGCCGTGCGCTTCCCTACCTACCTATCTACACTTACCTACCGCCTTTCTTACCTACGCTGCTAGGCCCCTCCCTCCACCCCATGGTAGTTCCTGCTGTGGTCCCCTGTGGTGTGGGTTCCCCCCTGCCCTTCGGTCTTGTGGTTGTGGTTGGCTGTGCCCCCTTCCATGTCGACAGCATCATCGCCATCCCTCTCATCTGGGGGAGGGGGGGCGGATTCACGGTCGCAAAGTTGCGAGGAGTGAGTTCCAAAAAGACGTCGACGGCTACGAGGAAGCGGATGCAGACGCATCCCGGTGACTGCCCTGCGCGGGAGATACCACGGGAGGCGACACTGACATGGCAAATCAATCCCACTGGTTTAAGTTCCTCGAAACCAGTTGTTACATGAAGGAGCAGGTGCACATTTTTGAAAACAAAACTGTTCACAACCGACCACCTTGATCGGAGTGGATATCATGCTTATGATCTCTGTCAAAGAGCACATGTCAAAAGCTTCTAATGAATATCACAAAAAGCAACTGACTAGCTATGGAACGCAGCAGCTGCATGATTCAACCGGCTACAGCTGAGGTTTGGCTGTTGGATACACTTACACTTTGGCAAAATCTGCAAGAAAACTATACGTGATCCTGCCTTGTAAGAGTTGACAATTGGGATTCGAAGTCAGCCGTTCATCCAGAGCCAGGCAACTCTTCAAGTTGTACGACGTTGAACAGACAGCAACACACCTTGACTCAGTGATTTAAAAGCTGTTGCACACGAAGAAGAAAACAGTTGTCTTACTTACGTGTTAATAAGTACGCCACTCCCGAAGGATCTGTCCACAGAAAACGTCCCCCTTAATCTCGCTTGATACGATTAAGTTTGCGGCTCGAGAGTGTTGAAAAGTGCAGAAGCCACTTCTTGAATACGTTGATGGCTGATGCTCGAGTATGACACACGTGGGCATTCTGCATACTTAAACCGTACAACTTGAGTGGATGAAACAACTCAGACAGCCGAAAATACTTCGCTTGCACAATTAGTCATCCTCTTATCTTAGCCAGGGCAAGAGATAACAAGATCCAGCATATTCTTTTTCACAATGCGTTGAAGCGGCTGACGCGAATCTTCACAACACATTGAAGAACATTTGATGTCGTTGCGCTTTCGGAGAAGCAAGCCAAGCAGTTAGATCCAAATGCTCAAGCATTACAGACAAGCTTACTGTGGGCTGGAACAAAGTGGTTTGGCATGTTGGGTTCTCTTCGATTTGCTTTCTGTCGCACGCCTCCGAACATAATGGGTACTTTTTAAAACCTCTGAACCTTTGTAATCACTCAAATCATATCGAATCTTTCACCTACTGGTTGATACGAGCCGAAAGAAACAGGAACATGGATGGCTTACTTACTTCTCTCGAATTCCGTCATTGCAGTCCTTTGTGGTCTCTTTGATTTTGGTACAGCAAACCACACACCGAGATGCCCAAACCGGAACACGCAAAACCCAAAGCCCTAGAATGCCCCCTGGGACATGGCCTGAGGGTGCATTCTGGAAGAATCGCTTGTAGAGCTCTTTGCGGAAATAGTCCACCATGTCTTGGGAAAGGTTGCTAATGAAGCGCTCAAGCGCCTTCTCCTGGGTTTTGGGCTTCCCCAGCTGGCCCTGGACAGGAGGAAGCACCAGGGCTCCACAAGAATTCTGAGCATGTGTTCCCATGCCAAACACAATGATGATCTGGCACGACGCTAACATGTGCAGACGATCAACCGGCTAGCGAAACTACGAGAATTAGAACGAAGACGTTAAAGCACGATACTTATGTAGCCTCATGGTTTCTGATCAGTTCCTGTTCCCATGATGACTTTGCTGGCTATCAGCTTTTAACATGAAAAAAGCAGCAACAGGAGCGGCGAAAACAGCGGCATTAGGGCCCAGCAGCAGCAGCAACAGTCGTCGTGGCCGTCGTCACCGTCGCAGCAACAGGAGCAGCAGCATTAGCAATACTAGTAGCAGTAGTAGCTGTGGTAGAGGTGGCAGTGGTGGTGGTGCTGGTGTTGGTAGTGGTGCTGGTGGTGGTGGTGGCGGTGGTGGTGGTGCTGGTGGTGGTGGTGGCGGTAGGTGGTGGTGGTGGTGTGGTGGTGGTATGTGGTTAGTAGTAGTAGTAGTAGTAGTAGTAGTAGTAGTACGGACTGGCAGGCCGGATGCAGAACTCTCTCCTATTCAGCTCGACATCATCTTGACAAATGCAGTCTACGAGCACATGCTTTGACAATCCTTGACGTTTACTTCCGTATGTAGACATACCGACGCATGAAATGCAGCATGTTTCGGCTGGAGCAGCAACTTGTGCTCGAAGGCTGCCTCTGGCCTTGAGTATCTTCTCCACGTTCTCCCACAACCAGCCCCACGCCACCTCGAGAATCTCTTAGCCGACCTAGCAAACCTCCCCAAGCAGGCCTTACACATATCTTGAAACCCAACCTCACGCCTCATGGTCACTGTCCCACTCCTTGGGTGCAAGTGAACGCAGGGTGGCGAGCATAACCGAACGATATTCGTTCAGAAGGATATTGCCCTCGTACTTCGAAAGGACCAAGGTAAGGACGTCGCACTCCTCGCTTAAACGGTACGAGTTCGCCACATTCATCACGATGGCGTCGAACTGCTCCAGAATCAGGCTCATCCAGTTACTGGTGCCAAAACCCATGACAGCGGCATTGAACAAAAACATATCTTTGAAGGTGTTTGGCACCTTCACTTCTTTCCCTGCAGCTTTACCACCAAGGTCAGACTCCTCATCGATGTCTCTTTGCCGGTGCTCTTTCGGAGAATCCTCGTCTTCCATCACCTCTTCCACTTTGTTGTTGTCCTCATCTACTTGAAGGAGCTCTATCTCGCCCTCTTCCAAATCCTCGGCAGCTTTGGATGTGGCAGTCCGCCAGCTCCTCTGGATGATTCGAACACGGGAGGCGTACTCCCGGCCTACGAAGCAGTAGGCGCCACCCATGTAGTTCAAGAGGCACTGCCATCCTTTGCGAGCCCTCGTGTTGAAAATATTTGGGCCCAACTCCTGCTCCCACATGTCCAACATGGCTTCCCGCACGATGTCGACTGCAGCTGGTTTCACTGGTCTGTCCAGGTGCCGAAAAGCGATTTGTTCGACTTCATTCTTCAACAAGGAAGGGTTTCCCATGGCTGCGACCACAGGACTAATTCCTTGCACGATGCGAAGGAACAAGACGGCTCGAGGTGAGACAAAATACGCATGGAGGGATGGAGCTGCTTCCCACCAGCTATTAAAGATGATCTCGCCCGCGGCTTCTGGCGAACCTGCGTGATTCAAGAAAGCCTCCCACGTGCTCTGAACCTCCTCAACCACCTCGGCTGGGAAAGAAACCTTGTCAATGCTTTGATCGTAGACAACCTTCAGGGGCAGTCATGGTACTCAGGCAGAACTACATGGCACGGCCCCGACCTCGTACTTTTCTAGGGCGAGATCTGCTTCGACCTCTACCACCTCCGAGTTGCTGTCGGAAGCTTCGGATTCCTCCTCACCCGCCTGGTTGCTTTCCAAAGGCGACTTCCACATGCAGCAGTAAACATAATCATGCTTGAATTGTCATTTCTGATGGACATGGTACCAATAAACAACAAAGACCGGCAATCACAACAACCGTTACAGTTAGTAGAGTCATGGCAATCAGCGTCACTCACCATTATTATCATCAACTTCGTCATCATCGCTGGTGATCTTCCTGATCCTGAACATCGTCATCGTCAGATTCTGTAGATAAGCTTACCCGTTGCCTTATTGATCTTGAGTCATCATCAAACACGTGGCCGGCGTCGTTATCATTATCATGCAGGAATCTTCGTACTCCTCATCCTTTTTAACGATTAGCCCGCACATTCACATGAGCATCATTCATCGATAAGACAGCCAAAGGCCTGGGGCCTAAGTCCTAAAGTAGTCTCGACACTTTACCCAAGATGCAACACCCTTGCAGGCCTGCTCATTCGTCTCCTCATCACCCACGTCCTCAATGAACTCCGTCTCCTCCTCCTGATCTTGATCTGACATTCTGCCAAGGCCAAGGAACCTACAATTCGCAGGGCTTGGGCCGGAAAGGCTGCAAGAGAGACAGGCTGCCAAGCAGGCAGATTGCAGTTTACGCAGTTTATCTCAACACATCAGCCGGAGTGGACAATGCCAGACAACTGAGCAAAATGGGGGGCACACGCAGCGAAGCCTCCACAGTGCCCACTGCACTGTCCTTTCTCTGAACGTGCTACAAGAATCAGCGCAGCACGATGCAGCGTGCAACAGATCAATTCCTTCCGGTACAGATCGCGGTGCCAAACCTGCGTCCAGCGAACAGCTCGGTCCAGCGGTTGCCCAACCGTTCTCATTCTCTGCCTCTGCAACCAGTGGCTCCTCTAGAAGCACCTCTGCACAGGATGGCAGTGGACCCGGCTTCGCAGTGTTGAGTCAACCCGGTGCCTCGAGTTCATCGAAGCTCGCTGTTAAGGTGTGGGCAGCGAAAGAGTGCGGCAGGTTCAGTGTTACCTTTCACCGGTCGAGACACAGCACAGACAAGGCAAAGCTTGAGCTTAGGTTTAGGCCTTCTTTCGTGCCGGTGCCGGCCTAAGGGAAAAGGCGGACAAGCATGGAAAGGGCCTTCCAAGGCGCTGAGTCACTCTGAGCCCTTGGCGGATTTGTCCGGAAAGCTCTCGGCTGGCGCAGGGGCCTCGGGGCCAAAAAAGGGAGTCGCTTCGTCTTTGCAAAGGAAGACACACCTGGCCAGGACCTCTTGGGACCCACTGGGTGTTGCTGAGAAGGACCAGACTAGGAGGGTGTCTCACGGCCCTCGAAGGAAATCTCTCCATCACCGGTGGGACGAAGGCCAAGAGGCCCTGGCGGGTAGGAGTAGGTGACATACACCTTCGCGTCCCGCGCAGTAAGCCTGGAAGACGCGATATCCGGAAGTGTCTTTTTTTACGAGCCGAAGGGGAGCTGTCGAAGGCCTGATGGAGCGAATCTCGATGGACAGCCGCCAGAGCCTTCCACTTCAACGTCGGCATCGTCACTGTCACCGTTCTCCCACCACGACGACTCAGACACGACAGAATCCGCTGGGGAAGAGGTGCCTGAGACCCACAGCGAGGAGCCGTGCCCCTGCGTGCGGCCGTGTATGCTGAGGGCTGAGGGCTTGATGAACTTCGGCCAGCAGTCACAGTCTGAATACGACTGCACAGCCCTGTTGATCGGGTAGCTCTGGCCTGCCTGAAGCCCAGATGTCTGCATCTCGTGGACGACCGGGCAACAAATCCTGACGGATAGAGAAACAACACTGACATTGGGCGAAGGCACGGATGGGCCAACAGAGCGCCTGGGCACAAAGACAGGAGCACGAATCGACAAACCCTTACAAGTTGCGGGGCCATGGAACATGCCCTCTCACCAGGCCACCTCACCGTGACTCGAGCTCCAGCAGAAAGATGTGAGGGTAGCCAACAAGGTG
This sequence comes from Symbiodinium sp. CCMP2456, assembly GCA_905221635.1. Taxonomy (NCBI): domain Eukaryota; class Dinophyceae; order Suessiales; family Symbiodiniaceae; genus Symbiodinium; species Symbiodinium sp. CCMP2456. The sequence goes on along the minus strand of CAJNDV010031269.1, from coordinate 36,134 downwards.
ATGCCTCCGCACCAAGCAATGCCATCATGACTCCAAAGCCAATGCCGAAACGGCGACGACACGACCACCCTACTGGCAACTGCACTCCTAAACAAAACCAGAAACAACGGAAAACCCAGGCAGCAGGCGCATGATGGTGCACTACATTACATTGCATCGTTACGCGCACTGTTTAAACATACTTCCCCCGAGTATGATTGCAACATGCCCGCGATCCGGGAACTACTACCACTGCCTACTACGACTACCACCACCTCCTACCTCCTCCTACCTCAGTCCTCCTTCTGCTACTCCCACTACCCTACTGCTACTCCCGCTCCTACACCCTGCCCCTTCCTCCGCTCCTAGTACCACCCCTGCGCAGCTTCCCCTAGAATAGCAAAGACACTACCATGCAAGGTTCGCTATGTGCTGCCACTATCGTGGCTGCCAGTGAGCAAGTGCGTCTAAGGATGCGAGAGGATGAGCCTGGTCCAGCTGACAAAGGATCGGTCTGCACCTCGTATGTTTCATCCACAGAAGCTCAGGTGATCACCGAAATGATCCCCATCTTGACTTCGACGGCCTCGGCAATCACCTCATCCGAGCCGCCTTCTGGCAAGCAGGCAATCAACGTCGACCTCAGCCACACGTGTCTTGGCTCTTCCGGAAAAGAAAAGCCTTGCCACCTCTCAGGGTCTCACAGGTCGACAGGCAGGTCGAAGTCGCCCGATTCCCTTGCAGAAACTCCCACTGCCAACGTCGCCCCACGGGAACGTTTGCTACGGACTGCTTTCTGTATGCAATATGTAATATATAACATATAATATGCCATATCCTAAATATTCATATTATACATTGCAAATTGTAGTATTTATACAATATACAATATGTAATAGATAGATAGATAGATAGATAGGTAGATAGATAGATAGATAGATAGATAAATAGACAAATAGATAGATAGAAAGATAGATAGATAGATAGATAGATAGGTAGAACGAATAGAAATATAGAAAGATAGATAGAATAGAATAGAAAGACAGAAAGATAGATAGAATACAACAGAATAGAATAGAATAGAATAGAATAGAACAGAACAGAACAGAACAAAATGGAATAGAAATAAATTAGAACGGAACAGAAATAGAATAGAATACAATATAATAGGATAGAATAGAACCGAATAGGTAAATAGATAGATACAGAGATAGAGATAGAGATAGAGATAGAGATAGAGATAGAGATAGAGATAGAGATAGAGATAGAGATAGAGATAGAGATAGAGATAGAGATAGAGAGATAGA
>CAJNDV010031269.1:0-29589 GCA_905221635.1 Symbiodinium sp. CCMP2456 | reverse complement strand
ACTACTACTACTACTACTATACTAGCCGCCCCCCCTCCAACCACTTGTCACTTAAACCATTGGGCGAGCAGGGAACGGTACAAAGGAAAGCGCACCTATGAGGCGTGGACACAAGGGTGGCGAAGCAGTTAGTGAATGCAAGAACACGGTCCCTCTAAGCCGCAGAAATTGTAGAATACGCAAGGAACAATCATCATGATCATCACCATCATCATCAACATCATCGACCGGGCGCAGAATGGCTGACTCGGGTACCCTAAGCGGAAGAATGGCAGAGAAATAACTGCTTGAGGCTGCCATGTTCATTATTATCCCCCTCCCAACCCCCACCCCCGAACCCCCCCATTCCCCCACCAGGCCCCAGCAAGAAAAGTGTTAAGGAGGGGTGGTTGGCGGGGGCTAACTACTCCTACTCCTACTGCCACTAGTACTACCACCACCAGCACGACTACTACGACTACTACGACTACTACTACACCACTACTATCATTGTTATTATTAGTAGTATCTTACTGGTAGTGTTCTTGTCATGATGATGGCGATGCTGACCAATATAAATAGGATATTCTACGAAGAGCTCTCAGCTCGCCAATTGGAGTCAGGGCGCAGAAGGATCCGGTTGGCTGCCTCCAAGACGGTCTGGTCGCCTTGGCCTGCAACCTGCAAGATAGCCTCCACGGCGCGGTCCCGCACGTGAGCACTCGTGTCCTCCGGCTTACCTAGAGTAGGCCGTTTAGAGAGGCTTTCAGTGTGTGTTCTCTCTATTTCTCTCTCTTTTTCCCCACATCTCCTCCAGGCATTGTAGGGCGGCCTCCACAGCGCCAGCGCTCCCCCGCACGGCGGCCAAGTCTTGCAAGGCCACGGCTCGGGCTGCTGCACTGCTGCTGCCCAAGTTGACACAGAGTTGTCGCAATGAGCACACTAGAAGCAGCTCGAGCTTGTCGCCGGCATCTGCAAAGCTGTAGGCATCTGCCAGTGCTGCCGATTGCAAGATCAACTCTTGACACTTGGGAGGTAAGCCCCAGTGTTCGTGAATCTTCTCTTTCACGTGGAAGGCCGTCTCCCCGTCACTCAATTCCAGCTCCAGTTCTTGGCCGCTGAGGTTTCGGATGGTGAGGTGACCCATGGCATCATAACAATCAGGACATGCAAGCTTGAGATCATGGATGTACATTTCTCATCATGACGGTTCTTCTGACCGACGCAGTCACATGCAGACACATCGCAACTCAGCCAGCAGCGCCTGTACCCTGTCGGTGTGGTAGCATCCTCGGCTTCTTCCCCACTCTGCGCAGCTTCCTCTCCTCGGAGTCAGAGGCCGACACTGCTCATCCTCCAAGAGGACCTCATTGGCCTTGGCTGCTCCAGGGTCTTCTTCAGCATGTCCGAGGAATAACCGGTATGTTTCGATCTTTCGCTTCTCCGATTCCGTTATTATGCTGGCATGCTGGATACTCTTGCAGACAAACGGAGCTCCTGTCAGCTTTTCTTCCGGCAAGCGGGGGCCTCAGCCTCGAGCCAGCTGCCTGTCGAAGGATGAAAATTGCCTTCTGGGCCGAAAATCGGGTGGAAATCTGCGGTGGTGGTTCAAGGCTTCTTCTGTGGCTACTGACGCCTGGGTGCGAACCACCATGGCTCCGCGGGCATGTCAAACCCTGCTGACGCCACCCAACGAAAATTTGCTAAATACACTAAGACTTTTAGAAAGTTCCGACCATCCCGGCAATCCGGTGGCGGTTTCTGACTTCACGGCCCAAGGCTGGGCCTCCAGCTTTAAGCCTTTTTCCGGCACTTCAGCAGTATGTACACAAAACACATCAGCGTGTCGGCGAGGGTCATGCCCTCTTGAGCTGTTTTCCAACCCTGCTCTCGAAACTCCTCGAGAAGCTAATTACTGAACGCTCTCACGTGCACTGGGTGAGGGGTCCTTCCCCGCAGCACCCTATGCGAAGGACACCTCAGACTACAAGGGCTTGGGCCTAAGACCTTGTGAGTGTAGAGCGTAGAGAGAGAATCATTCTAGTATGTATTATAGCATACACTAATATTTTCTAGTACCTTATCGTATATATTACAGTAGATTAAAAACCCCCCGCCAGGCTGGAGAAGAGTTGAGAGACACACCGGGGAAGTCCAAGGAGCTTGGAAGAGGCCGATGCAACCTGTAGAACCTTACATTCTCACAACATCTGAGTCATGCGAGTCTGGAGTTTGCACATATAACAGTAAAATCTCATCACGAGTTAAGAACTTTGCTCGTTGAGCATAGGGACCTAGGTAACGCCGCCGCCGTGGGATCTCGGCCTCCTTTTCGGCAGAGGCCGCGTCGGCATTGCGCGTGCAGACCAGGCGCATGGTCTGGGCTTCCACAGGCGGAACCAGTGCGAACTCCTGCCTCAGCCCACGAGCCGCAGAAGTGCCAAGAGTGGCCAGAAAAGCAGGAAGCCAAGCCACAGATCCGCTCGATCCAGCCTCAGAGGCTCCACAGGCTCTAGGCGAAAAAAGCACAGCGGCACGAAGCACGAGAGGGCTCGCAGCTCAGCCAAGCTCAATCGGGCGGCGTCTGCAAGGGCACCGGCGAAGCACGTTCCCAGCTTTCGGGATCTTCGCTGCTTCCGCCCGCAAGGAGGTGGAAGTCACGCCTTGTTTTCTTTCATGTCCAAGCATCCGCCTATTCAAGACCAAGCCGCCAAGCCCGGACCAGGAGCTCTTCTACCTTCTGTGCCGGCCCAGCAACACTGACAAAGGTCCATGTGGCAGAGGTGGGATCTTCATTGCGACGAAGCTTATGCGTCTGACTGCATCGAAGGAGAAGTCAAGGTATTCTTGACCCACTCCTCCTTTTCAGGGCATCTGTATACATACATATACCAAAAAAAAGCTCTGGTATATTGTAGTAGATTCTAGTACATTGTATGTTATATATATATATATACAGACAGCGAAAGAGTCTGTTCTAATGCTATTTCGCGGGCCTGGGCAGCTGCCGGGTTCAGAAATCCACCATTCGTCCTCGTGCTCGTTCAAGACCTGGCAAAGGAAGGCCTGCGCCTTTTTTTGTTCGCATCTCTTTGAACGTTTTTTTTAGGGTTTAGATTTTTTTTAAAGCCTTTTTCCACCTCGCAACAGGTCACTAGGTAGAGAGCCTCGATGAGGCAGGCCGACATCCATCGCTTCGTTATCAGAAAAAGCCTCTCAGACTGGACGCGTAATATCTTCACCCTCCTGACGAAGTCTCAGCCCCCTGTTCATCTCCAGAACCACATGGCACAGCCTCCTCACTGATCACTCCCGCACTCTCAATCCTGCACGTCTCCAACATCGCATCCAACAAGGTTGCAGGTAATTCATCTCGAGCAGGAGCCCCCAAAAGTTGCCCGTGACAAAGTGCCCGATCCTCCCTTGCACCACGACCTTCCGGAGAGCCCTTGTAGTCATTCTTGTCCAGCAGCATAATCTTTTGTGCTTCCATAAATTCCAGTGTGTTCCGGCCATATGCTTGTACAACGGAATTGTTGGAAAGCGCCCGATTCCCACTGTGAGAACAAGTCCTGAAAAGCCTGGAACTCCATGGGCACCACACCATCGGATGCAGGAATGGCATCAAGGTGCTCAGGGCATGTCGCGGACCCCGGGCCATCAGCAGTAAGGCTGGCCCCCACCGGAACGGTCGAGGCCTGACTCGTACTTGACGAAGGCACCTCCTGGGGAACGAGATCACCACCTGCTGCGCTCCACCAAAGAGGAAGGGCACTTTCAATGTTCTTTCCACCCCCGCAAATCCAGGTGCCGGGCCCACCGAAATTTCCATATACGTCCGCTTTCGCCTGTGATTTCGGTCCTTGGTTCATCTCATCGTAGATGGCCCAATCATCCCAGGCTTGACAATCCCTGGACTTCTGCACCCTGACACCTTCTTCCAACATAGCTTGCATCTGCTCGAGATACTTCTCCTCCTCGTTCTCGAACGCCGCTTGGGCCTCCGCATCGGCCTCGTCATCCCTCCGGGTGATCACCTGCTCCTCGGCCATCTCATTGATCTCAACCGGCTCCAAGTCAAGGCTCGACGAGGCGAACGTTTCGTGACTCATGGCAACACCCGCAGGACAGTCGTCATTCAACAGGGGTTCCAACACACGCCACCAATGCCAGGACCATTCCGCAACCTGCTCATCTAAGGATGGAACCCATCTGCCATTACTCCCGTCCCAGCTTCTTCGATAGCTATGCATGGGGCTTCGACTTGGCCTGCCGATTGTTGGTCAACATGAACCCTGGATCGAAGCACGAAGTCGCCCACGAAGATGACAGCCTCGGACCCTCGCCAGGCCCCTGCGCGGGCCTTCCAGCGCATCCTGCAGCCGCAGAACCACACCGTAAACCCTCGGATTGTCACCTTGTGGCTGCACCCCCTTGTCATCAACCCATCTCTGCATCAACCCGGTGACATCGGCTTCTTCGTCTGTCTCCAGGTCCACGGCTGGGATTTCAATCAGGCTGGCCGCATGCATGATGGCTCCGAGCTCGGACATCAATGCTCTTATCATTGTGACAAGCGATATCGTCATAATCGCCTGTTCCTGAGCAGGAAAACGTGCAATGCTGTCCCTGATGTACTCCGCTCTAGCATCCGGGATGATGAAGGGCCCATGGAGCCCTGTGGTCTGGAGTTCACGCGGCAGGTCCGCCGTGCATCATCGGAATCTCTCGGCGGGTACGACCAAAAGGAGAAGTCCGGGTTGGGCAGGTCCCTGCGGTCGTCTCGGCTTCCGGTCGCTCTTGGTGACCGGGAACGGTCTCGCCCCCACGTCGTCCTCGTTCCATAAGATGCACTGCATCGCTCTCATGTTCCCGAAGGTAGGCGTTGTGGAGGATGTTCTCAATCTCCCGCGCCCATGCATGGAACCTTTCCGGTGTTGTAGCCATTTCGATGCCCTCACTGTTGGGAATGCCCGCAGCCAAGGTCCCCAAGGGCCACGTGCCCAATTGGAGTAGTCCGGGGCATCCCTGTCAACTACCAGCTTCCGCACCATACCAATGGCCATCCCAACTTCAAGCCCTTCCTCGAATCCCAGAAAGACTCCAGAGCTGCTCCCACGTGCGCCGTCCCGCCGGGCCGGAACAAGCCACTGAGCTCAGATTCTTCACCACCGAGTTCCCCGGAAGTCTTCACCCCTTCGTTTCCAAGCCTTCCATGAGGATCATCACGAGGTTCTCCACTTCCATCACCCTCCTGTCCTCGCGTCAACCCTTCCATGATGATAAGCTGTTCTTGCCGGAGGTCATCATCCTCAGGTAGGAGGTCCAATCGGCCCATGTTGATTAACTCTTCACGGGTTGACCACGAGCCGTCCCTCCAGACATGAGCTGCGTGGAAGATTCCGTACGGTAGCTCCTGGCCACGCGAGGGTGGCCGAAGAGCCACTGCTTCCCGTGGGGGCAAACCGGCGAGCCATAAGCAGGACCCTTTGCACCCATTCGTCCACTCGGGGGGGCCCAGGCGGAAGACCGAGCGAAACAGGCCTCAAAACCTCCGGGTTGCTCCGCATCTGCTGAACTCTCCACACGCCATACGATTCATACGATTCAATTGCCACACATCCGGCCGTGCCTTCTTGCCAGATCCTGAGCCAAGGCAAGCAGGATCGACGCTCTGATGGCCTGCTTCTTCTAGGGTTTAGGGTTTTTTTTGGTTAAAGTGTAGTGCCCCCCTTTCTCCTGCAGGGTTTAGGGTTTAGGGTTTAGGGTTTTAAATCCATGCTTCTGAGAGCCCCGCCACAGATATGTCAAAGTCATCCCTGGGCACAGGAAGCCAGGGAAGGTACTGAAGCAACCAAGCACTCCTATGCCGAGGGCCGAGCCTACCGGATGAGCAGTTGGTCACCCGAACCTGATGCGACTTGAACGGCGGGTGACCGTCAGCGCAGCATCTTTGCCAGAAGGAATGCTCGATCAGAACAAATGCCACACAACGGCGATCCTGCCTCGTCGCTCTGAACACTGAGGATTTGCAGCTGGGACACCTCGTCTGAACAAGGAGGGAAGGAGCTCTGCAGCTGGATTCGTGCACGAGAGGTGCAACGAGCTCCACCACGTTGTCCGGGAGGCCCCAGCCGCTCTCGCCGAGAAGCCTGCAGGAAGCCCAAGTGAGACGACCATGCCAAGCTGGCACCGGCAGACGCTCTCCAGCCGCTGGACTCCGGCCTCTTGATACCCGTGGGGCCCATGCTGTCCAGAACACACATCCTCCCGGTGCTCGGAGGCCTCAAGAAGCCCCAGCAGAGAAATCACGTGCGTCGAACACGAATCATCTTGAAGGAACTTCCAAGCAACCCGAAACCTTCGACCCAACCTAGGCCTTAGCAGGGGCGTCAAGGACTCGTGCGAAGACTTGAACTCACTCTTGAATCAACCGCCCAAAGGATGAAATGTCATCAACAGGCGATCCCTCCTTGATACCTGTGCCACCTTGATAGGCACAAAGGCTCGTCAAGCCACGTTGAAAGACTTCGGACACATGATACCACGGTAACATGAAGCTCTGGGATGTATGCATACATGATATTAGTTTCTACCATGGATCCAAGCAACATGACTCGGCGGAGATTCTGAGGGTCCAAGCTGAAGGGGTCGTACCTTGGCCATTGAGGCTTTTGCTCCAGAGGCCGGTGTCAACTCTGGGTCAATGCTATCCTGAAGCCTCCATGATTCAAGATCCCTGCCATGACTTTTCGGCACTAACAGAGTGTAGCCGTAGCCCTCAAGTGAGGGATATTGGAGTCTGTGCCGGCAGCCGAAGAGCTTCCGCCGAGGGCGATGAGAGACAGGTTTCTCGGGCTCTTCCCACACCGCGCCGTGCAGAGAGACCCCGATTCGGCCAGTTGCAGCAGGCAAGGTCACGATCCGCCCCACATGGTGGTTGAAGTCCTCCTGCCCCGGTAACTTGGCACGCGTGCAGCAGATCCCGATCTAAGCAAATCCCCAAAGAACCCTTTTTCAGAGGGCATGACAACTCACAGCTCGCTTCGGGTCCCTCTTGAGACCGACCAGGCGAACCAGATCGCCCACGCGGAAGTCCATGGCTCTCGCGGCCAGGTCACATTACCTTATCGCACCGTATCCTCTTCTGAAGGCTTGAGCAGCTTGCAAACTCACGTTTGAAGCTTCGTCGGTTCTGTGACACTGTATTGACAGATCGAGACGAGACCTCTGGACCATCACGGAGGATTGAATGGCTCTCGGGTTTGCGGTACTCGGCTACCCTCCCGTCCACACCCGCGAGCCGCATCGGCTAGAGAAGCACTGGATTGTAAGTCACGGCACAGCGGCAGGAGGCTGTGCTGGCTTTGTCGCACAGATGAAGATATCAACCACAAAAGCTACGTGCAGTGTGCCGAGGCAAAGGCATAGCGCCATCTTGAAAAGTCCGCCATGGGGTCAACAAGCTCGGAAAACTGAACCTCGGGACGCGGGATCGTTGTCTCTGTGTTGCAGCTTCTCCCTCGGCAAGGGCCGGGACCGAAATGTGCTCGGATTCCTCCGACTCTCGGACAGGCTGCATCTGAAGGCGCAGCCACAGGGCCTCGAAGATGCAGGCATTGGGCCAGTCTTTCACAGTGAAACATCTCGCTGGGAGACCTGGTGCTGCCAGAGGTGCGAGCTCACCTGCAACGGCACCACGGCACCACTAGACCGCCAGAGGCTCTCGAAGCTTCTGGATTCACCTCCGGCAAGGAGCCAAGAAGGCAGCAGCCGAAGACGTTGCCTTCAAGCGGCAGCAGCCGGGAGCAGAGCCTGGCAAAGGCTTTCGCTTTCTCACAGAAGTCTACCAAGTCTTGCAAGGCCCCCGCTTCTGCATCCAGCGAAATGATGCAACACCTCGCAAGCGACGCCATGCACAGCTCCCTAGCTGTCCGCTCTTGGCTGCGCGCCCTCCGGCGGACTGCACAAAGTGGCTGTCTGCCCTGGCGCATGCACCTTTGACAGAACCGAGCTCTTTCGGAAGTCTCGTACGAGCCGATTTGCGCCGGATGCCTTCAGGATCAAAGCGACTCTGCCCACTGCACCAGCCATTCTGGGCACCTCTCGCGACGGCAGCGATGACGGCACAACCCACCAGAGCCCATATCCCTCCGAGGAGCTGGCCGGCTTCCATGTGCCCAGGCACAGTGCAGAACCGTGAGGTGCTATGTCTGCTATGTGCTCTGCAAGTTGCAGTCTCTCGAGTCGAGTCTAGGCATTCACGGAGGCGAGCAATGCCAGCGACTTTCCAATTTTTAAACCGTCTTTAAAGGTGCCCGACGATTGCACATCTCCGATGTGTTAGCCATACCCTGGCTGAAGTCTGTTTGCAAACGCTTGGAAACGGATGCAAGGCGGCAGTGCTCTCCGCATACAATGGCATGAAGACTTCAAACCTTTCCAGCCTCTCAGATGCAACACTGACACGGCAGCAAACACTCCACGGGTCGGAGTGTGTGTGCAGCAGCCCTCAGGCCGTCAGCCCTGAACCGTTAACCCTAAACCTTAAACCCAAAATCCTCAGGCCCTGAACCCGAAGCCCAAAACCGAAAACCCTAAAACGCTGAGCCCCGGTTCTGGGCTTCCTGGGCCTCGGCCAGGCTGGGCCATCGGAGTTTGGCCGCCATCGAAGCTTCCATTTGGACCAGCCTCAGACAGGGAGGGTTGAGGGTTTAGGGTTTGGGGTGTAGGGTTTAGGGCGCGATATCCGCTGGGCATCCCACCGACAGGCGGGCCAGCATCTGACGGCCTGGAGGTAGGAATCATCAAGCGCTGTGCTGCAGCTTGGATACACGATTTCTGAGGCTCCAGCTCGCAGTCGTTGGGAGGTTGGGGCTGCGCTGGCTGCCAGCCGCCGCCGCACTGATCCCTCACCACCTTGGCCAGAGCCTGCGCCTCCTGGTCGTGCCGCACCCAAACATCTCCGTCGGCCCACAGCAAACGTCGTCCATCCTCGCTTAGGGCTCCAAAGTGCCGGCATCCATCGACGGCTAGAGAAACGATCTCCTGGCGCTCACCAGCCAGCCGCAGCCGTGATCGAGAGCCGTCGCAGTCCCAGCGCAAGACGTCTCCCTGTACCTCCCCTCGCAGCTCCCCATCTGTGGAGATCCAGAGACCGTTCAAATCCCGCGGCGTTTCCGGGCCAGATGTAGAGCCGTGTGAGGGGCCCAGCAGTAGGGCCCGCATGTGCCCCTTTTCTTGCATGGCTCGAACCTTTCTGTGCGACAGATTCGACCAAGGCGTCGATGATGTGCCAAAGGCTTGTTCAGCAGCGGCTTCGTACTGCCTTTCCTCGCGCCAGAAGGAGATTGGGGTGTTGGCCCTTCCTCCTACGTCCCAAATCTTAAACTTGTCCGGATCATCGATTTTCGTCTGCTCCACCAGCCGAAGACTCGCTCGCTCGCTCGTGGCTGGCCGGAAGTCCCTGCGAGACTCGCCCAGGCTCAGGCTCAGGCTCAGGCTCAGCCCGACATCGGAGCTCGCTGGGGCAGTTGCTGGCGGGGTGGCAGCCCTCGCCGGACGATCCGACTCAATGAGGATGCGCGGCGTCGAGGGCTCCCTCGGCTCCCTTGCCATTGCGACGCTGGCTCAAGGCAAACGTAACAAAGCACGTTCTCTCGGCTTCCTTGGACGATCTCACATGGACGAGGGTCTCGGCTCCTTGCAACAGTTCGCCCGTTGTTACATGTCAATGTGACCTCATGAGATGACAAAACCACGCGGGCTGCCCGAAACATGCACCAATGCTGCCTTGTGTTGCTAAATCCCCGCGAGGCTCAGGTGCACGACCCCTTGCAGGAGAACAAGACATCCTGCAGACACCCTACTTTATATTGAAATGTCATCCCACCTCCTGTCTGAAGCTTGATGCAGGCACCTCTAGCCTCTCCAGTCGCTGTCGCAGCTCCTGCTCGAACTAGGCCCTTGCACTTCTCTTTCTGAGCTGAGCCCAAAGAAACTCCGTCCTCAGAGAGAGGTGGCAGCGGTGGCGGCGGCCAGACCGAAGCAAAGCCAAGTGCCTGCCATCCCTCCGGCCCCCCGTTGCGTCAGACCGAGGTCATACGACACCCCGACAGCTCTCACGCCGCAGGGGAGGCTGTGGAAACCACACTTGATAGAGTCAGGGAGCAAGCTATCTGGGAAGTCGACGGAGTACTCTGTTCGATTTCTCGCTCGGAAGGTTCCATGTGGACAAGCACACAAGAGACAAAGAGTTTCCTGGTCACAATGACGCCCACGACGCCTCCAGTCGGTCGGTGCTTCGGCTGCGCCGCCTGCATGGTGACACAAAGCGAATCTCACGAACCCGAGCCAAAGCCAGCTCTTGTCCTGCTACAGCGGTGTCTTCGGTTGCTGGCTCTGCTTCTGTAGTCAGTCAGTCAGTCGCCTTTCCAGTTCCTCAGCTTTGGAGGCGAACCACATGGCCGTGGGGACTGGTGGTAGAGCCTGCATTCCGTGGCAACTCTGGCAAGGTTTTCACAGAGCTACACTTCGTGCACCAGGATGCTGGAAAAAACAACAGATACCCGGCAGAGTCAGAAGTAATTGCTTGCTGACCTGTCAATAGCTTGCAAGCGCTTCTTTGCTATTTTAACATCTGCATGCACAGTGGGTGAAACTTCTTATGCTACGAGTAGTCCTGGCCTGGTGCGTCTGGCTGGAGGCCCACTTCGAAACTCTGTCGATGCAGGTCTTCTGCAACGATCTTTCGATAGAGCACGCTGCATCCGCTAATGCGCAAGCACACAGCTTAGCATCCTAGTGCTTCCTTCTCGGTTGGGTCGTCTGCAACGGGCGAAAGCACCGGAGCTAGGTGAAACTACACAAACCTATGCCTTCAATGTTTTCGAATACCTCAGTCAACAATGGTTTTCCGGGAATCGCACATAAGCCATCTGCAACCAAAGCTGGCACGGTCGACTCAGCGCAGTGCTGCTTCGAGTGGCGAAGCATGTAGAATGCAATAAACCTCAGATTGCGGCTTAATGGGGTACTGCCCACTTTTCTCGGCATGCTTCTGACATGGACACTCGAACATACTCAACACACTTACGGAGACGGTAGCGACGACATATTCTCACACAGCGCATACGGCTGCGTATCGCCGCATCATAACGAAGATGAGCGGTCAACAAATCATCATTTGCATACCACTTGCACAGGCTCTCGCACGGACACTCACTCACTCACCCACTCACTCACGCACTCACTCACGCACTCACTCACGCACTCACACTCTCCGAAACAACGAGGCCCAGGATCAGCGAAGCATTTTGGGATGACTGAGCAGCATGGCACGCTGGAGATTGGTAGCCGCTCCGGATGCCCACTACATGCTCTCAGGAACGTGGGGGACTGCAGTCTTCGGGGAAGGCGAAGCTATGTGCACAATCGATGGACCGAATGCACGTGTAGATTACAACGGCAAAATGTCGGCCTTTCGCTCGGAAGTATTCCCGCAGACTGCTTTCACGGCCACCCCGACCGGCATAGACGTGGAGCAGAGGCTCGTGGCTTGTGCATCCGAACGCCCACCCGATACACCAGCACCAACCCCACAAGCAAAAGGAGGCCTAGTGCACTCGCAGGCGAGATGGTCGCACACTACCCAGCAATGCAACACCCCACTCGCTTATCAGGGAGACACCTCATGCGTCAGACCCGTATACTTGGAATTTCTGATGATGGTGGGGCTAGAAAGGAAAACAAAAAACCTCAGCAAGTCGGAACTGGAGTCGAGGCTCGAAACCCGTTGTCATACCGACCTGGGGCCTGGGGCCCGAAGGAGTTCCCAAGCAAGGCTTCTGAAGCCGGGCCCAGCTCTTCAACAACATGGGTGGCAACACAGGCCGGGCCTTGAGGGAAAACCTAAGGTGCGGCTGCTGGAGAAGAGCAAGCAAAGCACAGACTACTGTACATAGATGTTGCACCCATACCCCCACATACCAAGGCCGAAAAAATCAAAAATGGCCTAAACCAGCGAGCAACGGGAGGCGGGGTTCGGGGATCTGCCCCAAACGGATGACAATGTCTAGGTCTCCGACTCGATGGGATCCTCGGGACGGTCTCGCTGGCACGCCTGTGGAAGCACTTCATGAGGGGCTCTCGTCCGTTTAGGCTCATGACTCGCTACAACAAAAGTGCTACCCCGCACTTCATCGACGCTCGGTCACCCTGTCTCATAATACAAAGTCGCGCTCGACATAGCAGAGTCTGAAAACGTCACAGAACGCAATTATGTGAGAAGCTCAAGTATTTGGCTAGCTAGCTGTCCTTGGATGTGCAGATGTTCACAGGCAGGAATGAGATGGAATGAGCACAGCCTACTTCCCGAAAAAACGGAGTGCTGCATTGACTGCAACAGGTGGAAAGGCTGGCCGGTGGATCTCGACCCAACGCCTCTAGTGCGGGCAGGAGGGCCGGAATGATGTTGCGGTAGAGCCACTCCTAGCAGGAACGGTTCGAGATCAGGGATGAGGAGAGCTTGGGCAACGGTTCAGAATGCACGACAGCGAGGAGCCATACAAAAAGCAGCTCAAAGCCACAATCGACCAAGCAACATTAAACTTCGTCAAACAACCGAATTTCCCGCTGTTGATGGTACCTTTAGGTCCCTACTCCACTCCGCAATTGAACCGAATACAGCCCCTGTAGACCTGGCTACATTAAACTAGACATAGCAATGAAACCGAGGCATGATGCAAGCATGCCTTGGGAGTCATGGCAGCCGCAGCTGCCGCGGCTTTTTTCTGCTCCTTCAGGCACGAGCGCGCTGCCGCCGCTAGCTTTTCGTAGCTTTTCACCTGCTTGCGAACTTGGTCCAGAGGCGTCCTCCTCGGAAAGCGCCCTGACCACGCCTTCTGCGTGTCTGTCCTGATGGTGGCACAGACGAAACCAACGGGGCCAAACAGAACTTTTACAGCATGCGGCAATTGTCGACTCTGTCCTCCACGATCATCTTGGACATGCTAAGCTCACATGCCTGTCGGTAGACATCAACACCAACTGTCCGTGTCCCAGCTCACCATCGGCATCACGCCTCCGTCGCCTTGAGGAAATATTCAACATCAGTCACTGCCTGCGCAGAAGGTGGGGCTTGGGCCATATGATGGTCTGTCTTCAGCACACGACATCACAGCCCGTTGCGTTGGAACTCTGTTTCGGCAGCCTGGAAGAAGTCAACACGATGCAAGTACACGTTTGAAGACTTCTCCAACGGAATCGGCTCTCCATTCACAGCATTTCGAACCTGCCACGCAGCAGAGGCAGGTGAACTAGGCGGCACATGTGAAGTACCACACTGACAAATTCAGACAAGTTGCATCGACACAAGCGGCATCCTCCTGGCATCAGCTCTTCCGATTGCCCGTGGGCTGGGCTCCACAACAAGTTGCGTGTTCAAGACGTGCCTTCTCGACGTTGCCGTCGAAGAAAATGTGCTGGACCTCCAGATGAAGGCGTCGCGAGCATCTTGTCGCAGTGCTTGCCCAAGCAACCCATGCCACTGATTTTATGCTGATCCTGTTGATCCTTTTCTGTCACTCGTCTTCCTCATGTTTGGTCCTCCTCCTCATCCTCCCTCTCCCCTCTCGCTTCCCCCCCTTCCCCCCTGGCCCTCCCACCCGAGACTGATGTCACGGATGTCCGATATTTCTCCCTCCACTCGAGCAACAGCATGCAGCTCGGTTCTGCAATTCACGTGACTGTTTGCTCCTGTTGTTTCTCCGTCTCATTACTTTGTCTCATTGAGCCATATTCATTGCAGAGTTTAGTGTTCTGCTCTCATGCCTCCCTTGTGCTGCTTGTAGCTGTTCACATTCGCTAATATGAATGTTCTTTCTCCTTTCTCCAACGTTTGTTGCTGCATGGTCCAACTTCAGGACTTCATGTCAACCGATGCTTGATCCTCTGACGGCACCTACCAACCCCCCTCGTCGGACGGGCAAGACTGGCACCTAATGAACTGTTCTCTCCATCTCACAAACCATGCGCCTTGATTTTCCCCTCCTTCTTCATCAAGGCAGTCGGCAAACCCTTTCTTTCTTGAGAATATGAGTCCGGGTACAAGCATCTCTTCGCTATAAGCAGCGTGCGGCTGGCCTTTGTCTCAGCACGATCTATCAGCAGCATCTTCCCAGCTGTGCTTACGCGTTCGTGGGTCTCCCAAAACCTTTGGGGCCGGAGAATTGCCAGCATTGCGCTATGCCGCTATGCCGCTATGCACTGGTCTTCACTCCGAGGGCTTAAGTGTCCCACGCGAGATCATCCACGATCGCAGCTGTGTTGGTTGTTTGTAGAATCTGGTGCCTGGCCGTTCTGAGCACTCAAACAGCACAATCACTCTCTGGGACTCTTCTAATTCTAGGTCCGCGTGACGTCAACATGCTCAAGGCACATCACTGCATCAAGCTCGACGGAAGCACATCAGACCGGCGTACGCTTCGTGGTACGGTGGAAACGTGTACTCCGTAGGCCTGGCTCCACAGAGACACACAGACCACCAGCATGATCTACTGCGTGCCTGAAAGCCGATTCCGGCAAGTCTGCCTGCAAAGAGACGGAGACGCCGCGTCTCGGCGTCTCGGAACTTGGAGACTTGGGGAGACCGGGGCTTTTGCCGAACTGGCCTGGGGCTCCGCTGACTCGGCCACCTCTGCCAACCTTGGAGCCGCTG
Organism: Symbiodinium sp. CCMP2456; assembly: GCA_905221635.1. Lineage (NCBI taxonomy): Eukaryota > Dinophyceae > Suessiales > Symbiodiniaceae > Symbiodinium > Symbiodinium sp. CCMP2456. The sequence goes on along the minus strand of CAJNDV010031269.1, from coordinate 14,894 downwards.
AGCTCACGAGAGGGCGGGGGGTCCGAGCCGCGATGGGCCCCGGACTCTACAGGACGGTCCCTGAAGCGGAGGAAGCCACCCATCCGATCCATGCCTGCGAGGGTAGCAGCAAACCACATGGACCTCCAAGAAGACTCCAAGGCCAGGGCGTCCGATCGCTGCTTGCGACAGGCGCATGTCTCTGGATCCCTTACATTGACAGGCGTACTTGGGAGGGCTCAAGGCGATCTTGCAGAAGGTTCCCGAGACGGTCCTTGTTGCCGTCCATCAGAGGAGGCCTTGGAAGTCGCGAAGGACTGGCTACTTTGATAACAGACCTCTCCTGCGGAGACTTCTTGCCGACCAGCAGCTTCTGGGTCTTGTTCTGACCGTTGTAGGCTGGGTGCTGGCACTGTGTGAACAGCCTCATGTTGCAACATCGTGAACGACATCCTCCAAATCCCTCCTAGCTCGGACATAAGTGCCGCCGAAAGGAAAGGCCAGATACCCTTTCACAAAGCCGTCTGAGAGATGTGCTGCAGCTCCTTCTGTGCCTGGCAAGGGTGAAGGAATGGACTCTGAATAGACATCCGCCAGCACGATACTGTGCACATGCCGCCCTTCCTTTCTACGGCATGTGAGAAGCAGGCCAGAATCATCCGCAATCCAAACTCATGCCTGAACGAGCTGGTCTTCGCTGAAGGAGCGGAATACGACCGAGAAACGTCTGCCGCGCTTTGTCAGCTGAATCTGAGTTCTCCAGTAGTGAGAATGGTGGGACATCCAACCGGTGATAGACGTGAATGAGACAGAAGCACCGGGGCAGCCACCAATAAGTACCAAAAGGACGGAAGAATCTGGTGTCGCCCGAACCGCATGATGTTTTGCGCCTCAAACTTACATCTGTGCGTTTCTTTGAGGAGGGCATCCTTGATGTGCTGCCTCCGTTTTTGTAGGATCCTCAGGAACCTCGTCCTCCTTCAATGAAACCTGAGAGTTCGGAGAGCATATGAGAGCATGGCTCTCGCTTCACATGAAAACCGCTGCCACCTTCTTGATGCCGAAGGCTTTGGCAAGGGCCTCGCAAAAAGAAGCAAAGTGTGGGTCCTGGGTTGGCGTGGTCAACGAAGATCCTCTGCCTTGTTGGAGTGCTGAAGGTTCTTGATCATCTGATCATACATGGGCCGGAACCTGGCAAGGCTGCTGAAAACCGGGGAAATCCACGAAGGCACCCGGATTCAAGGATTTAACTCTGGGCCGGTGCGCTTTGTGCCGGGCTCCCCAGGGCAGGTGAAGCAACATCGCTTGCCGGCACCCAACTTGAGATTCTCTTCCCGCGCCTGGGGGGCGAGTGCCTTTCTAAATTTTGGAAGTTATGAGCTGAACACCAAGGCGGGTCCTTGTCCTCCATGGTCGGATCAGCTGGATATGCTCGCGCGACGTACTCTGAGTACCTGTGCACTGGCCGTGAAGCCCAATCAATAATACCAGCCTCGACCCCAAACAGCAATTTGGGAGACGAATGGGAGACAAGTGGGAGACAAATGAGTAGCGGTTTTTAGAGTAGTGCCGTGAGAAATCCAAATGAGCGTTATAGAATCCTTTTCTATTAAGCAAATCAAGAACCCCTCAGCTAAAGCTGTTTGGGGAACAAAAGACGCTGCCACAGTCTGGCACGTGATGAGCGAGGAGTGCGGAGGCTCAAGTGATGGATCCGGAGACTCCAGGGTCTCAGTGCATTGCAGAGCTTTGCAGAGCTCCCGAAGGCAGTGCCAGGTGCCGAGTCCCGGGCCCATTCACCTGATTCTTCGTCGACGGACCCCCAAGCCAAGCTAGATAGAGCCTCAGCAAGGCCCTCAGAGCCTGCAGTTCTGGCCGCTAAGCTGTGGTCTTCAATGTGAGTGGACCCTGCCGCGACACACCTGGAAACGCCTCTTACGGACTTCCCCCGTTAGCTTTGCCCCCTCATCCTAGGACCCTCATGGACATGCCTCGCCGTAGCTTGCTGCTTGCAAATTCTTGCGGGCTTGTGGGAGCTGTGCAGCGATGCCGCGTCCAGACCCATACACACCTTTAAACGAGAACCCTCCTTCTGTGCATTCGGGAAGAATCGCTGCTACAGATTCCGTCCTATCCCGCGCTTCGCAGCAAAGACCGAAGAGATGAGTGTCTGGCATCATTCAGCTCGTCCTGCCATGCAGGATGCCAGCCAGCAGTTGATTTGCCGAAGCACGCACTCGCGCTGCACGCCTCTGTGCTTCTACCCAGGGCCATGTCGCAGGTCATGATGGTGCCTGTGGTCATGGTGTGCCCGCGGTGCAAGTCTAGATAACTCTCGGGATCCAAGTGAGTCACGGCCACACCAAAGAGCTAAGCGCCGGACGTGGCAGTGCCACATGCAGAACCAACCATCGCTTTCTCTCATCCTGGTTAAGCGACAGCTCTTGGCTCCAAGCAGAAGGCACGTGATCGGGTTCCTCTGCCAGCTCGCTCTCAAAAGGAAAAGCGGGCTCCTGCCAAGCTGCCAGGGCGCAGAACATCGAAGTTCAGAGTTCATTCTGTCGGAATGAGCGCTTTCGGGCCGTTCGGGGTTCACAGGACCGTTGGCCTCGTCGGCCTTTTCTTCTGGGCAGTTGCATCTCTGACGCCCAGTGCTGCCTCGATCGGTGGCGGCTGCAAGGGCATATCAAGCCCCCCAGCCGGGGGATCCATAGGTGGTGCCTGGCCATTGAGGGAGTCAGCTCCGCTGTTTTAAAGTGCTGGCGGGGACTAGGACCAGGATCTAGGACTCCATAGCTTAGCACCTGCCTCTGCTCCATCTGGGCCTTGGAGTGTGCGGCCCTGTTTGGATCTCACGGCAACAGGCCCCTTAGGCCCGGACCTGCCATGAGCGCCTCAGCCGTCTTTCCACAAACTGTGCCAGGCAAAATTTGAGCTGAGCTTTGTGCCTGCGGCCCGGCCCAGGCAAGGCGGACTACTCTGACTGCCCTTTTTGAGCCCATGGCAGCCGAGACGGTAAGGGGAAGACCGAGGCTACACGGCACCTCATGACTCGACATGCTTTCGAGAGCCTCCAAACCAGAATCACTGGGTTGAGGGCTCGACGGCCTGGGCACTCGAACATTTCTGCTGATTCTGGCCTGATGTTGCGAGGTGGCCTGCTTCTTCCACGCCGCGAAGTCGGGACCTTGGTAAACGCAAGGATTTCTTCATCCGGATGTGAGGGCTCTCGTCTCGCGGCCGAAGTGACTCCAGCTCCACACCCGGGGCCCGGACACTGGTAGGTGGCATCGGGAGCGATGCCTCCGTGATTCGAAACAGGGAGACGTGCCAAGCCGGGCCAAGTGCCCAAGCCTGGAACTGTCGGCCTTCCACGCCCGTCGCGAGCACAAGAGGCTCGTCCCTGGGCCGAGCGACGCAGCAATGCGGCGATGGCAGGAAAGCATGAGGCAAAGCGACCGGCCGAGGCAGAGACACGGCTGCGGGACCATGGCTCCAACCACGGGAACTCGGCTTGGCCGACCCTCCCTGACAAAAGAACACACATTTCCGAAATTGCTCGCTGGCTCCAGGTTCGAGATGGCAACACTTGCTGTCCTTGCCTGGCTCGCCGGTGTACCGGTCATTTCGCTGCCAATTCGCATGGCCTCTCAGAAACTGAACATGGTTCTTCAATCAGTGTGGGCCACTCAGACACCCAAAAACCGACAGTGGGCCTCCAAATTCACGGGAGGCACTCTGGGCGCTTGCCTTTCCCGCATGGCCAGCCTTGCCTGCATTGGAACTCAAGACTTCCACTGCTCATTTCATTCTTCTTCCCAAGGTCCGACACCTTCGAAGCAGCGAGCAGAGATCGTGGCTCTAAACACTCAAGAAAGGCAAATCTCGATCTGCTCCTCCCCGACACCTCAAATTGCCTCGATGTGCACGCACCCCAAACCCAAAAAAAAAATACGAAGGACCAACTGTGTCTCGGCCCGCAGGCCTGTGGGCGTGGCGACACCCCAGCACTCAGAGAAACGGGCTCGGTGCCTGCAGATTTTCGTTTGTCACCCTAATCGTGAGCCTGGTCCCCATTCTCGAGCTCATTATCTTGCTTCTGTTCACGGCAGTATCTGTAGTCTTTGGTACGAGTATCCGAATCATGGCGTAGGACAGAGTATCCGCCTTTATTCCCAGAACGGAATCCAACACGCACACTCAGAAATGTTGAAAAGGCATCCGATGTACACTTAGCAGAACCCTCACTGCAAATCCTGCTCGAGCAAGCAGAAGCAACTGAAGACATCCCACTGCATCCTGCTGACCCCAACACTAGCGAACCGAAATTTCAATCTCACCACCTGTCCGTGCATGGCATAGACTCAACGGCGCTTGCCGAAATTCTGCATGCACTGCCTACATCCAATGGCATCACGGGAGGTGGGCTTCCACGGCGCGCCTCCGCAGCTTGGTCTGCTTTGGTTCCGTGATGCATAATAGATTCGAGGCACGAGCTCAGGACAGGGTGCAAAGGCGTCCAAGGTTAGCCATCTTAAGAAAACCTGACCTGCCGGTGCCTCGGCACTGCATGTGCGACAAGCTCAAGTATACCTGCTCCCTGCCCGCGAATGCCTGCCAGCTCCCCACACCAGCGCTACCAGAACCTCAGTGACAGCTTCAGACGAAGAGTGTAGCCCCTTCGATCTCAGCACACATCATGGGCTGGGTCACAGAACTGGTAAAGTAAGAGCGGGCAGAGATGAAAAGAGGAAATGCAAAGCTGGAGACTTAGCCCTTGACGATCACCGGCAGATCCGCCAAGCCTAGCATGCGACCATCTGGGTTTAGGGCTTGGGGATTAGGGTTTAGGGCAGTTTAGGGTTTAAATGCGCAGAGGGGAAGATAGCCTTGGCAGTGGTGCTGGCGTATCGGCATCCTCAGAGACCTCGAAGGGGGCATTGACCTGCGCGGCTCCAAAGAGGCTCACCCAAGGGGGGGGGTAGCTCGAGCCCTCTGAGCTCAGAGATCTTTTCGTCGCGGGATTGTCTGGTAAATGCTGGAACCTACTAGGGCTCTTGCACCAGAACTACGGACAGGCGAGCGGCTTACTCCTGACCAATCCGAGCTGAGAAGCGTTGCTTGAGTTCTCCAGCCCCAACAACAAAATGTATGCGTTGATGCTGCATGGCTACAAGACTGGCCCCAAGAACAGCCAGCTCTCTGATAATTTGCGGGCCCACAATCTGTGCAGCATGGCCTATTCAATCAACCAGAATCGAATTCTACAGTTCAACTGGGTGTTGGTGTCCCAGAATAGCAATTTGACGGCTCTTGTAGCTGCACGGGCCAGAAAAACAGAGGACCGCGGCCCCAAGGCACTGCTAATGCACATGTAAATCCTGTACCCCTCTGGCCATGGCTACATGCCCTCGCCGTTCTTCCCACTGCATCGTCTAAGGCTTCCTCAGAGCTCCAACTGACATGATCCAGCTGGGTACACACAAAGTGAGATAGTGAGAGGATGTGCTGGTAAGTTGCCTGCACAACATTTGCGATCCTCCAAGTCAGGAACACAGAAATGCGAAAGGATCGGTGTACGTGCAAAACCGTCATAACTCTATGGGACTCTGTGCTCCTGTCGGAGATATTCCTACTGAGTGGAGTTTGATTTCCATCAGGAAATCACGGCCTCTTGCCCAAGTGCTCAGGCCTTCACCAAGCACTCGGATATTTTGATTAATAGGCGACCATGGCATTCCCAGTTCTGCTGTAAAAATGGTCGTAGTGTTGACGGTTCTCGACGTCCAGGAGTGCCTCAGTAGCCTTCTCACATCGGATCCTCCCGTCCTAACTTGTGTGTTTTACAAGTGTGTTGTTGCTCGCTGCTTGCAGTTATGATAGTAAGCCTGCGCCAGTCTCGTCTTTGCAGAGTTTGAGTCTAACCGTCTGGTCAGCATGCAGGTCTACCATAATGTTCCGGCAACCGACGGTGTTCACGGCTGTGAAACGAGACCCTGAGGATCAAGTGACTTCGTCACGAGTCGACTTTCTCTGCATCCCGGCGAAAGCCGAAAGCTTTCAAAAACACAGTCTTCTTCGATGTAGATCCGGATCTACAAATTCCTTAACTTTGCCAGGATCTGCAAAAGGTGAGACCGAATTGCCTTTGCAAGGAGCATCTATTGGCTCCATTTGCTCCCCTTGTGTTGGCCCTTTCCAGCTGCGCCGCGGGAAAGGACACGAGGTTAGCAGCAAGACATGGTTACAGAACTTTGTAAGTGTTCTCAAAAGGGACGATAAGACAGGCCTCACACGCGAGGCCTCTAGAGGCACGCGAACTGCTACTGCAGAGCACTTGGCAGTCTCGCCAGAAGCTGGAAGCTACAAAGGCCCACGATGAGGCAGCACCAGCTCATCAATCAGGTGCCAGATCTGGACGTTGCCTGGCGGTCTGTCCGAGAATCTAACTGCAGCAGGTCCTGGAAATGACGCAGATACTCCTCTACTCCGACTGCAGTTTCAAAGCCAAACCTTGCCAGCACTGCCTCCTGGGAGTACTCCCCAGTGGGCACAGATCCAGCTCCTCTAATCGCCTGCAACAGCCAGGACAGCGCTTTAGCAGCTTCTGAGAAAAATCTGGGGACCCTGCATCCTCCTGATCAGGAACCCAGCTATGTTCTACAATTCTAGCCGAAAAGATCGGCTTCCTTGGGTAAGCCCATGTGTCCACGGTGGGCATGCTGCACAAAGCAGCTGCCCGCAGTGAATAGTGCTTGTGGCTTAAACATCTTGAAGTACCCGTCACTCATGTCGAAGACGTGCACTCCAACGACAATAGAAACAAATACATGTGTGTATCCATACAGCATGCATGTGTGAACACTGTCCCCAACAAATGTAACTGAAAGCAGCTGACTTACGCTTCTTGCTGCAACCCGCTGCGCATCCGATGTCAGCCAGATGCTGCCTATGCTGGGCCTATGCCTTGCAGTGACCTGAAAACGCACATGGTTTGCGGCTTTGCTCCACTTCGGGAGGCCTGTAGGGCAGATCAAGAACTCGTCGTGTATGTGCAGTTTCGCGGCATCAGAGGCACATCAGCAAACTTCAGGGGTATGTTGTTTGGGGTGGTATGTTCTGATTTTCTTGATACATGTTAGTTATATGTGTTTGCCGTGTTTGTATATGTGTCTGTGTATGTCTGTATGTCTGTATGTCCGTACGTCTGTATGTATTTATGTATGTATGTATGTATGTATGTATGTATGCATTTCTGTGTGTATGTATGTGCGTACGCGTGTGTGTTTGTGCTTCTGCCTCTAATTCACATATATATATATATATATATATCACATGTAAACAAATATGTGTGTATATATGTATGAATCAACCTGAATGAGCCAAGCATCTTCTATAGAGCCCTTAAGTTTCCCAGGCCTGGAAGCGAGAACTTGCTTTCGTATGCAAGCCACGTGTCTCGGCATTGAGGCCTGGCACGGACGGCACAGGGAATGACCGGATTTGGACACGTCTGGGAACATTTTTCCTTGTGTAGCGGCACGGTGCCTTGGCAGCCGCTCCTCTAGTATCCGGAGCAGCAGAAAACGGAGAATGCACTGCCTGGCAGCTGATTGAATCTGAAAATATGGGAAGGCCAACTCTGAATCGCACCGCCCGCGACAAGTGCTCCATTACCAAGCACAACTTCAATTCCATCTCCGTGCCCTCCTGGGCACTGGCCTCGGACACTCCGTTGAGCAAGGCCTCTGCTGCCTGAAACACACACGGACACGCCGCGCTTTTGTCGTTAATCCAGAGTTCTCCTCTCCTTGCCTGGGCAGGGGTGCCCGCATACCGAGGTCCGGTGGCAGATATAGGTATGCCTGCAGCCAAGAAACCCTGCATCCAGCGGAAAAAAGTGAAACTCTTGAAACCAGGAGGAGCTCAAGAAGAGTGAAGTTGTGGAGTAGCCTGGCCTTCGTCAATGTCACGCAAGCCTTGGCCAAAAACGGTTCATGATCACTGTTGCTTCCTACAATTACCAATGCTATTAACTGCTGGTGCCAAATCTTCAGCATTCCTGTCATTCTCCCCAGGATTGTGGTTATCACGATGACATTGCAAACACGGCAGCTACAAGTATCACCGTACGGCCTTGCTTGGCACACTCACCGGTACGTTCGTCAGTCTCTGCAATGATGCTATCTCGCTTCCACGCAAGACAGTGCAACCCTGGATGCTTCCTTTCGCACACTTTTGCCCGAGCCAGCCGGTCAGCATCCTTCATCTGATGTACATCAGAATCTGATGTATCCCGAAGAGTGCATCTACATGAAGCAACTGGCCTGAGTCAATGAAGTGCTAATTACGGTTCGGGTGAAAAGTCAAACGAAAACACCTGCTAAAATCACAGAAGAAAAAGCGAAAATCTCATCTGCAATGGAAGTCTTCGCCGCTCCTCAGAGTCGTAGCATGACGGGATGGGCTCGAGCTCTGCTGCCCAGACCACTTTGGTACAACACTCAGAACGGGAGTCGACTAGAGTGGTGAAGCGTCGAACTTGATCGCGCTTGTGCATGGTTAGTTTGGGGATGCTTCCCAAGTGCGGACATCTGACCAGCGAGCGTGGCATTGCCAAGAACACCACATGGAAAGCACGCTCGCGGGCCAGAAGGTCCGCTGAGCCTAGGTCCTAGACTGTGCATGTCGGATAAGTCATCTCTGCATAGCGGGGCACAAGGACCTTGCCCCGCTCTCCGCCTGCATGCTGGCACGGAACTTCCCCTTGCATACACCAGGGAACTCAAACCATCAATCACAATGTCGGGTTTTTACGAGTATGTGGGTTTACGATGTCAGGGGCACTGCTGGCGTGAAATCACATCTCTTGTCTAGCAAATAGGGTCCAAGGATCTTGGCAAACTTATAATGCAGGATTTCCTGCTCAGCAGGTCCATTTGGGGTAACGTAAACTCGGTCGTCCTCCCCATCACACGTGGAGGTCATTCGGCAAACCACCCCTGCGCTGATGTCATACAATCGTAAAAGTCTTCAAGCATAGGAAAAGATGGCAGGAAAAGCGCGACGGCGCGCAACTCGAAGAGCGCTAAGAATATGCGTTTCATGATGTGTGTCATCTGAAAGTCGTCGAAGCAAAGGAGCCAGGCTTCTCGCATCATGTCGTTTGACACCTGCTCCACCAAATCGTCGGCAGTGCTGTCCCTGTTTGATTTGTGCATTTTTTTCTGATGCAGTCGTTCGTGGACTTCAATCATCCACTCATGGAAATCGAGTAACTTCCGGTGTGAGGGTAGCTTCCTCTGCCCTTCACTAACACCCAAGCATGCTGAATTCGTGACCGGAAGCCCAGGTACTCCATGTAGAAGCAGCATAGGGCCAGCGTAGGGTAAGAAGGCAGCTCGCACACAAAAAAAAGGCAGATATGAATACAAGTACTACACTCATCCGCTTAGCGAGACTTCGTTTGTGCGGTGCAAGATCGAGTGCCCGCCCCAGAGAAGTTTCGACCTGTATGCCGTTGGCGACTGGTACATCTTTTCGTAGAACGGGTTCATCATGAACCTCTTGCCGATGCCGGTGGCCTCCCACAGGTGCACCCCCGCCACCAAAGGCAGCCATGTCATTGAAGCTTCAACGACATGGCTGCCTTAGGCGACGGGGCCCTGGCTGCTTTTGGCCTGGCTCCAAAAATGCTTCCGAACGTTGAAGCCTGCGGTGCTCGGCAGCGGCGTGGGCTTGGGAGCTCTTGCCATTGTATTTCAAGTGCTTCGCTAGGCCGTCCAACAAGACCTCCTGCGAGGAGAGGTCGCCTGAAGCTTCCAGTTTCGGATACTTCTAGAACGGTGAGAATCCCTCTCTCGCCGACGGCTGCTGGCAGGCAGACTGCTGTTTGTGCCCTGGCTGCTCTGTCCTGTCATCTTAAGCCGAAAGTTGCGTTGGTGGCCATTGTTTCGCACCTGCTCCGGTCTCAAGAAAGTTGCCGCAACTCAATTCTTTGTTGCAATGTTGTCATTGCAGTCAGGACTGTTGCCGCTACGAACTTCGAAACGCAACTCCTGTCCTGGTTGCCCTGCAGTCAAGCCAAAAGCACCCTGCACAACCCATGACTCCAAGAACAGCGTTGAAACAAAATCCTGACTAAAAGGGTTAGAAGCCTTAAACCGAGGCCGTAGCCCGACGGGCTCGCCATCCACGGGAACATGGAGGAGCGTGGCGCTGTGGTCGAGCGCCGGGAGGCGCGAGAAGAGGCTCGGCCTTAAAGAAAGCTTGATCAAAAGAGAGGAATAGTTTGGAAAGAGTTTGGAGTAGCGGTTCGGGAGAGCAGGGCTGCCCCTATCAATCAAGCTCGGGTTCGTGCTCCTCGATGTGCCAACAACTATGCCTCCATCTTCCAAGATGGGATCCATAACTGTGCCTGGCCCGGGTGCACCACAGACACATCCTGAGAAGCAGCAAATTCGAAAGGAAAGCGGAGAACCTGGAAGCCCCAGGTCAGACTCGCCGAGGGCCCCTCTGGAATCCTCACAGCTCCACTCTGCGGTCCAAAGGCTTCGCCACGCGCCAGGCCCGGTCCTCTAAGATGTGCGGGCCGCCATGCCCAGGTGGTGGCACAACCGGAACCGTCGAGGCCGGGGCCATTGGCGGAGCTGCCGGGCTCGAAGGCACTGGGTCGTGATCGGGGTCCTTAAAACCAGACACTACACATTGCAGCAGATATCGATGTTGAGCACTGTTGGGCAGCTGATGGATTGCAGTTCCAGGCACCTGAGACGGAAGGAGCAAACACGTCAGGTGCTGGGCCCCAGGCTTTCACCTCAGACCGGGAGATGATTCGTCTGATCCTGGCTTGTGCATCACAAGCTGGACCTCGGGATGCAGATCACCGAAGGTGCCGGAGCACGAAACGGAACCCCAACATCCCCACAAGGCCAGGTCAAGCAAAAACCACAACTCTGGAGAACACAGCTCGAGGCTGCGGCCGAAGTCGACATCCTTCGGTGTCACCGGAGGTGTGGGCCTGCGGAACGGAACCTGGGCAGGACAGGGAACGCACAAGCGAGATCCAAGCGAGAGCTTCGCAGCAAGCTCGAGGCCCTGGCCCCTCTTCCGACCTCTCCCTTTTTCATGGGTGTGGTCGGACGAGACACCGTCCTGGCAGATCTGACTCGGGCTACAAGCCACTTCAGCTGTAACTTGCCAGGCACACCTTTGGCTAATTCCCATGGGAGACGGATCTCTCGATCGCAGCACCTGATACTGACGAGAAGCTTCTCTCAACAGATGTACGGTTCAGCCACTGACAACAAAATCGTCGTGTCAGAAGGCTGCTTTTGCATCTCCATTCTGCGCTTCTTTGCCCCTAAAACCTGACACCGAGAGCAGAGACGTCCGGCGCACGAGATTCGAGATGGAGACCTTCGGTGTGTGGAGAGATGCCGGAACAACGTGCTCGAGGGCGTCGCGGCGATCTGCAGGAGGGGAGCATGACCTGGAGAGCCTTCTATCCCACTGGTGGTCTTTGGAGACGCATGAGCATGTGCACGAGCTGCAAAGAGGGGCCAAGTTGGTCCAAACCGAAAAGCTCCGGATGAAGCACCGAGGCACCCTCACTGCCTTCACCAGTCAAATCCTCGTCTTCCAGTGAGCAGCAGACAATGTTGCTGTTTGCGATTGCCCAACCCCAGTCTGCACGCCGAATGACTCGTGCTTGTGGGAATTGCCCCAGCTCCACTCGCCGGCCGTCATCGCTCAGCCGCCACGAGTAGGTTAAGCCATTTGGGTGACCACAAACGTGTCCCGACATGTCAAAACGGAAGGACGTTGAGGCTCGCGCTTGAGGATGAAGTCGGAAAGTGAAATCCCACACCAAAGTAGTAAGCTCTTGCATGGTGAGGCAGTTTCTCGAACCGTCCTCCAGATGTTTTTTGTACTGTTCCTTCCAGCTGTGCCCTTTGGACTGAAGCTTCATGAGGCGGGCAGGCGTCAGATGGAAACAGCCGGCTTTGGTAGACCACAGGCGCCTGCAAAGCTCAAGCCATAGCATGTCATGGCAGGCCAACGCATTCCAGGAGATTGACACAGCTGCGTTGGCGCAAAGGTCTCTCACATCAAGGCAAGACAAGGCATGGAGAAAATCATCGGTAAGAGGAATCGCTGCATGGGACATTGCAAAGAAGAACTAACTCTGCCTTGAGCCTGGCATGCTACAGCCTGCGGCCCTGCAAATCCAGCTCGCCAACAACAGCTGAGACACAGACTGGCTTCGCATCGACCCTTTCGAAATAGGCAGGTGCTATAGGAATCGGTGCAATGTCCACCTTGTCGAGGCAAGCAGCAAGGCACGTCTGGCTGATATCGCACAGAGCAACCAAACAGGTAAGCCCATTCTGCGGCTGCGGCATCTTGTGGAGAGTCAGCACACAACGGGCTGTTGTCTCTTTCCTGCGACTAAAACCATGAAGGAAACATCGCCAGAATCCCAAGGCATGCAGCAGGGCAATCTCACAGTCACAGCGAGCTTCTACCGGTTTTCCGTTCGTACTGGGACACTGGAATCAGAATTAGAATCTCTTCGGAGGTGGCATAAGTCTCTGTTGGACGGGATCCCAAAGCCCGGCCTGAGACGGACCTTCAGCCGTGTCCTTAGCAAGCCATAGCTCCCAGACTCAATTCTGCATAGCTTCTGTTACATGATTGTTGAAACTATACATACCATGGTCATCGCAGCCGTCACACGACTGACGAGGCCCCAGCTAATGAATCCCAGTCCTGAAGGAAGTCAAGCAAACGGAAGTCGTCGGCACAATATACTTTTGACTTTCGCACCGTCGCTGAACTGTGAAGTGTCCTCGTCGTCGGGGTCGAGGCTTGAACAGCTTGGAAGCTCGTCGTCAACGAGTCCGAAATGCCTGGTTGACGCAAAGAGGCACAGCAAACCAGGGATTGTCTCATGCAAGGCTGAGCTCAAGGCACAGGAAGTACTGGAGGCATTAGGGGCTGCCCCAAGCCCTCTACCCCAATAAGGATTGAGCCACATGCTGTACGAAAACATGATGAAAGCATATCAAACAACTGAGACACTAGACCGGAAAGCATCTCAAACATCTGGCAAAATCCCAAGGAGCAACAAGCTAGACCCTCTACAGCCTCTGTCGTCGGTTCCTGCAGATTGTGACTTCTCCAAGCAATGCTCACAGGGCTTGGGCCTCAGCTGTGGTCTGCCCCACGCCTGGTATCACGGACACCGAGACAACCAAAACTCAGACAGAAACAGAAAAAAGAACAAGGCGAGAGTCAGAGCCACAGTAGACTGGGATACACAGACAAATTCCACACAGCACCGGGCACCCGGCTCGTGCTCTGGGGAGTCAAGAGACTGCCCGAGAGCGGCTCTGATGGCACTGCAGGCAAGTAGCCTCTGGACATCTTTCAGTCGGAAGATGAAGACTGTCGAAGCAATGAATTTCTCAAACGCCAAACAACAGGCATAACATCTGTAGACTTGCTCTCTTCTCGCGGCCTGGATATCGTCTGGGGTATTCGAAACCTCCCAAAAAGTTGAATCCATGCATCGTGCAATCCAAGCGCAGTTGCGAATCCCTGGTACACTCGAAGAGACGTCGAAGCGGTAACGTGCAGGCAATATTCTTCCGACGGGCCCCCTTGTGCCGGTCACTCTGTTCTGCTGAAAAAACACAACCTGCCTTGCAGCGCGCCCTTGTTGAGCTTCTCTGCCTGCACAAAGGATCACGCAGCTACTCAGGACAGGGTTTGCTTACTGGCCTGGACTGTGCATGTATGAACATGCAACCGATTGAAGCAAAGAAGCATCGCCCACAAAAAGTCACTCAAGTTGCAGCTGAGTGACGGGTTCACCCATCCTGGCACCAAGCCTGCCACAAGACTGCAGCAGGCGCCGACATTTTTCACGGTTCAAAGGATCGAAACTAAGTAAGACTCTCGCAAGCAAACGGAAACAAGCATGGTGACCTTGCTGCAATTTCTGCAGCTTGCGCCGCCGCAAGGGCCTCTTCGCGAACAAGTTTTGTTGATCATCTAGGCAGAGATGATGCTAGACTGTTAGAGGCAGTCGCACGCAAGATGGCAACGCTAAGGAAACACTGGGCCACCGCACTGCAGCAGGTGCTCCACCAGCATTTCCTCAGAGCTTCCACAGATCTTCATCATTACGTTCCCAATACAATGCTCTTGCAACACTTAGTTCCTCAACAAATTCTGTCCGGACTGCTGCCACGGACAATCAGTTTGAGCACATAAGATCCGTACTGACAGCAAAAGTCGCCATAGCACCAGTCTAACCATGAGGCTCCATGTTGCGAAAGAACATGCAACTCGTTTGATTTCTTCAAATCGGTCCAACTGTATCATAACACGACCGGAGATAGAATAGCATCAAACCCCAGGCAACGTATACCACATAGTCAATGACGTACTAGCAGAAACCAAAAGATATTCATGCAACGATGAACATGCTGGAAGCCTTGGCTGCAGCACCAAATGCGGTGACACCGGGTTTTCCGTTGCATTTCCGACATGACGGTAGCCTCACAGGAGGGCGCCTGCAGACAACAAGTGCGGAGCTTTGCGTATGAGCCCAGCCCAGCCCAGCCCAGCCCAGCCCAGCCCAGCCCAGCCCAGCCCAGGCCCAGGCCCAGGCCCAGGCCAGGCCCAGGCCCAGGCCCAGGCCCAGGCCCAGGCCCAGGCCCAGGCCCAGGCCCAGGCCCAGGCCCAGGCCCAGGGCCAGGGCCAGGAAGAAAAACGCAGACGCACAACCCTCATTTCTTGAGCCAAGATTTCGCACGAACATGTGATCTCAAGTGAAACTGCAGACTGCACTCTACGAGTAGAAAACAATAAAGAGAAACATAAATACTGGTGGGCATATGGGGGTG
>CAJNDV010031268.1:22726-42211 GCA_905221635.1 Symbiodinium sp. CCMP2456 | reverse complement strand
AGAGAGAGAGAGAGAGCGAGGGAGCGAGGGACGGGAGTTTGGTTTGCCCGCTCAGCACGATCAGTTCAATTTTCCGAGCACAGCCAGATGGTCGACGATCTGTCGACCCGTTGGGGTATACTTCATCTTCAATCATCACGGATGAATGTCGAGGATCCAACCAGCTTGATTCGTTGGACAGAGAGAGAAGACCACTGGAGGAACCTTCGAGATACCATGCGAAGATGTCTTTGCCCTGTGTTCCAGGTCCGCAATGAGACGAGTCTTCACCAGCATATGTGAATTGTTCGACGGTGCAACATGTGAGGCGCGCTCAGGAACTTTTGCCGGCGGCCTGTGAAGGTAAACGGCCTGTTGCGGATAAATATCGGTTCCATCAGACGACGGGCGAACACGAAAAGACAAAGCATTTTGAGAAAAGAATGAGTGAGACAGAGAGAGGGAGGGAGAGCGACAGATCATCGCGTGCGAGGAACACACACAAGACCATAGTTCTTGCCACTTCCCGGCACAGCAGTTGGCAACAAGGGAATTAGGTGCCGCGTTCGCTCCGTTTGTCCTGAGACAAGCCAGGAGCTGATTCTGCACGAGTTCCGAGCAGAAGCCTGCCTGCATTCATTCGGTTTAGGGTTTAGGGTTTAGGGTTTGGGGTTTAGGGTTTAGGGTTTAGGGTTTAGGATGTAACTCATAGGAGCTGCAAGTCAGAAGCCCGGTGCAGGGTTTTATTTCAGGTCTAGCGGGGTCCTACGAGAGACCCACGTGCCCGATTTAATCATCAGCATGGAATCAAACGAGTTGCAGTTCAGCTTCTTTTCTGATGTGCCAAGGGCGGCCAGATAAAGGAGTACAGCCTGTGTGGAGGCCATGCAAGCACGTGCCCTGCATGCAGACTGGCTGACTGCTTGCTGCAGTTGATGCCACAGGTGACCCAGTTTGGTGTCAGGTGCTTTCTAGGCGAGCCTCCTACCTTCAGATGTTTTCGTGGAGACCCTTTTGAAGGATTCCACGGGCATCGCTGCAGGTGTTAGCCCAAAGCTTGCCTGGAGGGCAGATATTGTTTATGTAGGTATGTGAGGAATGTGTGTATGCATATACATGTACATACATACATACATATATATATATATGTCTTATCTATCTGTCTATCTAAACAGATATGCACAGACAGAAAGTGCATTAACGGTAGCAGCATGTATTCTTGTGATGCAGGGTGCAGACGAACCAACTCACGGGCAACGTTATTCTATCTCTAACGGTCATAACTACAGCGGCTCAGGTACATCGGGTGCCCGTCTGAAGCCCCCGTGGACCTGGTCTATCCAGCACCTTGGGAAGGAAACCAAAAGCCTCATCCTCACTTTGACTGGGTTCATGTTCAGGAACTTTACCAAGGCTAGCTACCAGAATCAAGTATGCACAGTACGCACTGATTGCGCTTAGGATGATATCTTAAATTTAGATAAGTTCCTTCCCAAGAACTCCGCATACCCAGCTGAAACTCCGCGGCTTGGAGCGGCCCCTGGAGCTTTCCTCCGTTCTTTCGTTGCTGCCGCTGGTGGTTTCTGCTGTTGCTGTTTGCACATGCTTCTCAAGAGCTGTGGGTGTAATCTGATTTCTTCTTGTCGACAAGTCTCAGGCACATGGCATTGGCGCAGCCTCGACTTTCTGTTCTGAGTCGCGCCGGGATAATTTGCAGAATGCTTCCTGCTTTCAGATCCCATAGCTGCCATAGCTTCGAAGGCTTTAAGGGTTTATGTCCTTTCCATCCGAACTTTTTCGAAGAAGGTCGATGCTTGGCTCTGAATGTAGGTCCTAGGTGAAAGGCTCACTGAAGCTCCTGCTCTCGGACCATCTGTGCTGCCGAAAGATCGACACGATGACCGCATCGTCTTAAGCCAGCTTTGCGCACAGTGGCTGTGTACATTGTCATCTCTGGATGTACCTTGTACCTCATTATAGGCACTAGCGAGCATGTGAAGATAAGTTGCAGCGGAACAAGGCACACCACCGCAAGAACAAACAAATCATGGCTTGCTGCCTCAACCGACGGGTGTTAGACTCCTGTGACACGAAGCAACAAACCGAACGGCTGATAGTTTTTCTTTGCAAGAAAAGCTGGCACGGCAAGCCTGAGACCTACCTGCGCGTGTGGGGTGAATGATTTGTTGCTGCCCCAAGCCATGGCCAGCATGCGCGGAGATGCAGGGCTGGTGTGGGTAACTCGGCTACATTGTGCAAGTCTGTGGTTTCGGCAGCTGCTTCAAAACTCGCAGGGGGGGGGAGGTCCGAAACTCCACCATGCGCTGCTGTCCGGTCGACCCGCACCCAGCGGCGTCAAACAGAAAGACCTTCAACACCCTCGCAACTCCACAGCCCTTTCTGCAGAGTCTGATCCCCGATTCTCAGGCGCGAGCCTGTGAACTGGCTCTCCAACAGAAGATCGAGGAAGCCACTGCAATGTGCACAGAGATGGAAGAGAAGAGCCAGCGTCTAGGCCGTTGGGTGAAATTCGGACAGAATGCACCCGGAGCACGCCCCTGCCCCCGAAATCGCATCCATTCGAGGGATCGGCTGTTCAGATTCGGAGGTCTCCTCGCGCATCTTTCACGTGTGCTAGTCCTAACTTGTACCTTAAGAACCCAAAACCTACTTTTTTGTAGGGTCCCTATAAATCCCATATTAGGGTTGTATAATCAGAACCTGCAAAACAGTGGGTTTTGGGTGACCTTGCATCTAACGAGGCTCTTGGGGATTGATATGGTGGTTCCCTTCACCGCAGAAATCCGCTGCTTCCAGCAGCCTGAAGATGTGTCAGGGTATGGATCGTTTTACAAGAAGCATCAACAGAGGACCCGATGACTACTTTCAATCCGCTTTTGCGGCCCTACATTGCGCAACCTTGAACCGTGAGCCACAACACTCCCTCGGTGAGGCGTCCGAGTCACCCAGGCGGCTGCAGCTGTCTCTAGAGCTGTCGTGGGCCTGTGCAGAAGCCCAGCCGGCCAGGCACGGAAGGGTTGCCCCAAGACACAAGTAAAGACGTGGCAGTTACTTAGAAGTTTTAGCTGTCTGCTTGGTATTTCCATGAGCTGCACGGGCAGGCAGGGAGAGAGAGAGAGAGAGCTTTGTCATGCATGATGCCATTGACGAGTTCCCCTTTCGATGTCACTCTCCGGGTTCAGAAAACAAAGGCAAGCCCTCCGGAGAAGGAGTGGGAGTTTCCGAAAATAAGGGGTACCTTACTTTTGGGGTCCTTATAATAAGGATCCTACTATTTAGGATACTATATTAGGGTCCCCTATTTTCGGAAACCCCCATATATGCTCCTTATCGGGTGCTCTGAGTGCTTCCTGCCGGCCTGGCTCACCAGACTGCGTTTAGGAGCAAAGCTATCAGTACCCATAGGCCCTAAAGTAGTTCCTTTTTGGGGCTTCATATATAGAATCCTATACTGTAATCCCAAAAAGGAACTACTATGGGGCCAAGTTCCTTTTTGGGGGTTCATATATAGATTCCTATACGGTAATCCCAAAAAGGAACTACTATGGGGCCTATTGGTAGTTGCCGCAGAAACATCAAATCCTATCCGGCTTGTGGAGGCCTTCCTCGAGTCGCTGCGGAGTTTGGGCGCGACCTGGGGGGAAGCAAGCCTGCTACTGACGGACGCGATCCACAGCTGCAAGCATTAAGGGGTTTAGGGTGACCCAGTAAGGGCAGCAGACAAGTCCCTTGTGAAGAAAGGGTTTAGAGTTCGGACTTCAGGATAAGAGTTGGGAGCGGACTGAACAAGAAGGCTGGAGCTCTCGAGACGCTAAAATTATGAGGCCCATTCTGCCACAGAACAGCTTCCGAAATCGAAGAATGGGCTGCAGCAGTTCAGCCGAACAGCAGAAATGGGGTGTTAATTGAATGTGGACAATGCATGCATTTTTCAGGAGGTGTTAGGGAATGTGGATTATGCAGTCATTTGTTCAGGAGGCATTAGGCCACAGACATGATGTCGGGGAGCAACGATGAGTGGGAAGCCTGGCTTTGTCAGCTACGGCCAGAGTGTTGGTTTAGGGTTTGGGTTTAGGGTTTCCTTCGTCCTCCCTCTCCCCTCCCCTGCAAAGGCTGCAAAATGGATGCACAATTGAACTTCCGTTGTTCGGTGCTGTCCGAAAATGGATGTCCACTGGACGTCCATAACCGGACTCCCACACCGCATCCTTATTTCATCCGTTTTATATTCCCAGGTAAAATGGATGTAAACTGGGTCCATTCTACATCGATTTCCCTAGGAAATGGAGGTAGAATGGATGTTGATTTCCGGCTCCTGGGGAACACGTATGCAAAATGGATGTGGCGTTCATGCCTCTTAGTTGGATGTGGCTGTCGTACCTCCCCATGCCAAAATGAGCTGCTTTGCTTGGGTTCGGGGCGATGTATGCCTACTTATCGCGGAAAAGATTGCCCGGCGGTGCAGGGCCGTTCATGTGAAACCCCCACAGCTTGCAACGACCGACACGCAACGCAGAAAAGGGAACGCCGCGGCAACATTTAGTTTGCACCCCATTTCCAGATCAGAGTGTTCATGGATTCATGGATGTTCCTGTAGGGCTCATTTCCAACATCCATTTCCCCAGCCTGAATTCTCCCAACAATGAGCCTCATAACGCTAAAAGCTGCCACGGTAACCTTGTACCCTTTGTTTGTTTGGCCTTTGACCGCAGCTCAGGAGCAGCAACAACTTGCCTGATCCCGGAGACTCCCCCTGGGGCGAAGCAGTGAAAGCCGCAAAGGCCAGTAAGTTCGATGTTTCGCGGTTGGCCTAAACCCTAAACCCTAAACCCAAGAAGCGGCACTTGTAAACCACCCATCTGCAGAAGGCACGTCGTGGCACGTCTGACTCGGACGTTGCTCCAAGGAGCTGCAGTTTCATATGGGTAGTTCTAAGAACTAGTGCCCCTTTTTAGGGTCCTTTTTATAAGGGTGCCGTAGTATATTGGGGACCTACAAAGGGACCCTAATTTAGAGAACTACCCGTATGTTTGCAGCGGTTCAATCCTGAACCTCTTCACCCTGGTTACATCGTAGGATCCGCCAGCGAAATCCCAGCCACCACGGTTCGAGCGCGTGTCAGCCAGAGTGTACCGAAGCTGAATTCCCGGCTTTTCATCTTTGCGATCATGATGTCCCTCCGCTACCGCCGAACATTTATTGATGTCGATGAGGAGCCGCCAGTGAAGTTGTTTCGAAGCAGCAGCGTACCGGCACATCTTCACGTCGAGGATGAAGATGCAGAGATGAAGAATGAATTGGCAAGCGTCTACCAGCGCATGGCACAGTGGCGACCAGAGTTTCCCTCCTCGCACCCAGCGTCAGATCAGACATGGGACAGCACGACGTTGGCAGAAGTGGATGTTTCTGGAAACGGAGTGTCCGATGAAACCGATGAAACGACGGTGCCGGCCATTTCGCCAGGACCAGGAGGTGATCAGGTCCGTGAAGCTGGAACTCTCAATCCCGGAAGCTATGGTCACCCAGAGGTATGCCGCAAGCCCTGCGTGTTCTTTCAAGTCGGCCAGTGTGAGAGCGGGGACCGCTGTGGCTACTGCCATTTCCACCACAAGCGCCCGATCATGCCCGATCGCAGGCAGCGCAGCACTCTCCGCAAGCTAAACCAAGCGGAGCTTCTGCACACCTTCCTTCCGATTTTGTGGTCGGAGGCCGAAAGGACGGGCATAGCCTCAGAGGCTACGCATGTTGTTCACATCTTGGCTGATGCCCTGGATACCTGTGGAATGCCTCGTGCAGCCAGACTCGCAGGAAGAGATGCGGAGTATCTCAAGGGCTTGCTGAGCCGCATGTCCTTTGGCAGCTTGATGGCAATGCTGCTTCACAACCTCAACCCGAGCACATTCGTGGACGCAGCCCGCACCGAATTTGAGGCGATGCGCCGAATTGTACAACTCAGTGCTTAGGGCGCTTGGTGAGAATGCAGAGTTGGATGCACTTGAGAGACACCTACCGGTAATAGACGAGCAGTGCATGACGTTTTATGCATTCTGTTTTTCAGTTCTTCTTGTTAAAGGTTATCACAGCCTTTTCCGCCCAAACTGTGTCGCAGCAAACTCTGCATTTCTTGCTAAGAGCATGGTGCTTTTTTTGCCGTGCCCTGTTGACCCGACGCTAAGTCCGTCGCTGCTGAGAAGTCGATGTTGAGCTGTGGTGATGGCAGGAACCCTTAAACCCTAAACCCTAAAACCCTTTAAACCTTAAAACCCTAAACTCTAAACCCCTAAACCCCTAAACCCTAAAAACCCTAAAAACCCTAAACCCTCAACCCTAAAAGCCTGTCTCTCCCCACAAGACTATGTTCTGGCCATCGCCTTGTTTCAATTTCCATCTTTCGCTGGCCACCTTTGCGGTGCAAATCCTGCGCAGGTGGCCGTTACCGCGACAGAGGCGCTTAAGAAACCCCAAACCCTAAATCCGAAACCCTAAACCCTAAATCCTAAACCCTAAACCCTAAACCCTAAATCCTAAACCCTAAACCCTAAATCCTAAACCCTAAACCCTAAACCCTAAATCGTGTTCGGCAAGGCTATGCCTGGGTTTGTTGGTTTTGAAGTGCACGTCTTTTATTTAAAAAAGTTTTCCGACTTGAGCATGCCCTGTATTTCTGAACTGAACATGATTACTTGAAAGGGCTCCAAACTCAATCAAAATTGACAAGATGTACGGCACGTGAAAAATGTAAAGGAGATTGCGGGAATTGGCCTTGTTGCAGAGCAGCTCGCAGTAGCCTGGACTTATTTTCAACTGGCGCACTTGTGCTTTCGATTTTATTCGCACGGCTGCCCCAGTATTCCTTTTCGTAAACCAATGACTTCTTAAGCACTGCCGTCGCTGTACCACAATCGTCAACCAGAGGTCTAATCTTGGCGCCACAGGTGGAAGTGTGTCATTCGTTCGTCTGCATTTAGCGGTTCTTCCCGTGGCTTTCAATTTGCACGACACACCATCTGCTTGACAACTCAGGCGAATGCGTCAGAAGTTTTGGTGCGTCAGAAATCCCATCCCGGCTGTCATTACTCTCAGACCAGGCTGCCGCTAACCTGTAGGTTGTAGATCCGGGCGCATGGAGTCGCATGTTCCTTAACAGTAGGTCGTGCGCCCTGCTCCACAGGCCACAGGAGATTGCGCACTATTTAGTTGTAATTGCACAGAAGGTCAATCAACCAGCTTGGATGAGGTTTGACTGTTTGCTGGCCAGGGGCGAGGCCCGTAAATCCAGAAAGATCTTGTTCAGTCTTGCGAAAGGTGCTACCGCTGTTCAAGCGGTTGCCGAGCCCCTGTGCAAGTAAACTTGCGGGATCTTGTGGGTGTTTTGCTGAACTGCACAGCGTCCAGAAACCCCACCGGCGATGACGGGGTGTGATGCTAAGTCCGTCGATGCTGAGGATCCGATGTTGAGCTAGGACCCTGGCAGTCGTGGTGATGGCAGGAACATGCACGCAGACACCCAAAAGCCTCTCTCACCGCAAGACTTCCGTGACATCCCTTGAGGTTTGATCTTGCCATTGCCTTTTTTCAATTTCATCTTTCGGTGGCAACCTCGCGGTGCAAATCCTGCCAGGCGGCCGCCACCTGTGGAAATGAGCTTCTCTTTTTTTGTTTAGCAGTTATCCGGTGTTGTAGCTTGAAGCTGCAGCCATCTGATTCAGCCAAGCGCCTTACGTATCTATTGTGTCAGACCCTCAGACCGAGCTGTCGTGCACCTGCAGATTTAGAGCGCACCTCAGAATTCTACATGTGCACATGCTGCCGTGCCTTTCCCGAAGCGAGCAGCTTGCGTGGAAGGTAAATCGCCAGCTTGGGTCAGCAGGTCTGTAAATCCACAGAGGGTTTTCTTTTGTCTTGCTAAGGCCACACGTCCAACCGCAGACGGGCACCATTTGTTTGAAGAATGCACAAGCTTGAGGCTTCAGCGGCGCATTATCCAGGGCGCTGGCTAGATCCTGGATCTTGCATCGACTGAGCTGAAAGCTATCCCTTGCTAGACCAGAGAGTTTTAGACATCGCAATCTGAATGTCTTGACGAACACGAGATAAGCAATGGGATGTGCAAACGTGGCATGTTCTGTCTGCAGAATTCACGTGCAGTGGGCGATTGTCCTTTGACCACAAGCTTGCAGAAGTGCTTGCGTCGTTATCAAGCCGCCCTTAGTTCGTCTTGAACGGTCGACGAGCTGACGTTCCTTTGCGCCAGATCATGGCAAATCGGAAGATGCGGTTGAAAGTCATGGAATATCGGGCAAGAATACCCGTAAACAATCTGCGAAACGCGAAACCGTCGGTCCTTTTCTGCCCCCTCTTTATTGCGACTTTTGAAAGACGGAGGCATGGGCTACTATTCCGGAACTCCACTGCCCTCCGCCTACTTCTCCTTCCATGTACCACAGTAGAATCCTGAGAATGCAAACGTTGTCGTCATCCCCATCCCCCGATTCATGAGGCTACAGTGTTTTGTCCCAGTCCTACATTGAAGAACCCGAGTCACTCTAAGGTAAACTGCAAGGCACCGCTCCTAGCTTCCATCGGCAGACACAAGCTCCTCCAACAGCTCAAGAACGGGTAGTGTGGATACGTCGAACGTCGCCCTGCAAGGCCAAGGGCCCAAAACCTTACACTTTTTGGCACCTTACACTCTTACTTTCTGCCCCAACCCCTTGAAACCACAGAAGACACCCAGTCCCGATGCAAGAGGGAATAAAACGGCCAGAGCCGAAAACTCCGGAACTGATGGGAGCTACAAATTCCTCATAAAATATCTCTAAATTCAGATCCCACAACACTCCGAAAATTCGAGTTCGCGGAATGAAGGCTGCCCTGGCCCAAGCGCCGGATGCGGCTCGGACGACGGCCTTGGCACATCGCCTCGGGCTGGCTTGGACCCTGAGCGCCGGCTGCAGGAAGCAGGCAATGTCGTGATCATGATGAATTTCTAGGGCCTGGGGTGGATTATAGAGCATTAATATAGGGGCCTTAATGGGTTAGAATAGGGTTTTGGGGCCCATTATACCATAATTATAAGAAGGAACCCCCAAAATAGCATAGGCAATTATTTAGGCCCCTACATTTTGGAGTTAAGGTTTTCCGGATGATAGGTTTTAGGGTGTAGGAGGAGTCTAGCAGCGTCGGTATTGGTTCCTGCATCTCAGTCTCGGCGTCAGTCAAGCTTATTGGAGGTCGTGATCTGGCTAGATTTGAGCTCAGGACTAAAAAGGGGGCTGTGAGGAGGAAATCGGAAACATATTGGTCATTCTGAAAACCGGACCCTTCTCACTGTCACGGTGATTATAGATCACTACCAGTATGAATACTTTGAGCATTGCGGAGGAACCAAAAGAGAGGCGGAAAAAAACCAGCGCTTTCACACTAGTGTCCAATACACAGAAAAGCCCATTATCAGCGGTGCGCGCAGTAGCTGCTCAAGCCAGTTCTGCCTTCTGCTCTTAGTCTTGCGATCATGATATTGTTGATTGTGAGTGATGGTTGTGATCGCTGTGTTGCTTTTGTTCTTGTTGCTGGTGCTATAAATATTGTTGTGGTTATAGTGGTTGTTCTTGCTGCTGCTGTTGTCGTTGTTGTTGTTGTTGTTGTTGTTGTCGCTATTACTGTTCTTGTTGATCTTGTTCTTGTTCCTGCTCCTGCTGCTGCTGTTGTTGTTGATGCTGCTGCTGCGGCTTCTGTTGCTGTGGTTGCTGTTGGTGTTCTTGCTGTTGCTGCTGCTGCTGCTGCTGCCGCTGCCTGGTGCTGGTGCTGGTGCTGGTTGTTAGTGCTGGTGCTGCTGTGGTGGTGGCGGCGGGGTTGGTGTTGGTGTTGGTGCTGTCGCTGGTGCTGGTGCTGGTGCTGCTTCTGGTGCTGGTGCTGATGCTGGTGCTGGCGCTGGTGCTGGTGCTTGTTGTGTTGTTTCTGCCGCTGGTTTTGCTGTGGCTATTGCTATTGCTGTTTCGTTGGTTCTTACACCCGTGCTGTTGTCTTGAAACCTTTTACTGTTGGTGACGATGACAAGTATGACGAATGTTTTGTGAATCAGTGTTGAATGGTGAATTTTGGTGCTAGCTTCGATACGGAGACGTCAGCCGCAGAACTACGCAAGACATCTAGTCGGCAGTGCGTGAGCGACCGAGGCCGCTCAAGTGCATCAGAAGAAAAAGCTGAACCAAGTGGGGGCCCTGCGACTGTTGTTCCGAGCTTCCGGTCTAGCGTGCATCCACACTGGCCAAGCTCTTTTTGTGCCCCTCTTTCGCCCTCTTTGGTGTTTCGCTCTCTCTCTCTCTCTGTCTCTCCCTCCCTCTCTCTCTCTCTCTCTTTGCCGATGTTTGCTTCTCTTTCTGCGCAGCCCTCGGCCCTGAATTCCTGCCAGCCTGAGGTCGAAGGGTTGGGGCCCAGAGTCTTAGAGTCTAGAGAGCACGTCCACCTTCGAAGCTTTTGTTTGCAAGAAGGAAGCCTTTGACGGGACGGCCTCCTGGTAATTCTGCGTGATTTTGTTTGGTGGCCTTATGGGAACTAAAGAGACGTTCCTGGCTGAGCTCCTAGGCAAGTTCCGTGTCCATTTCCTTCCCACAAGCTGTTCCAAGTCCTGCACTTCCATAAGCAAGCCCCAAGCCGTCAGCCTCGACGACCGTAGTTTCGACAATTACTAGTTACTGGTTGCTACTCCCACCATGCTCTGGGAACTGCATGATTTGCCGGGAGGGTTGCGTTTTGGTATGTAGGGTTCAGGGTTCAAAGTCGCAGGATTCGAGTCTCATGGGTAACTTGCGGGACCTGTTTGGCATACATACCAGCATGCCGATATGCCAGCACCGACGCAAACCGGTCGCCGTGACAAAAATCCCGAAGCTGGAAGCCCCAAAGCCTGATCCCGAACCTTCGGTTGCAAAGGCAGTACTGTAGTGATAGCAACAATATGACTGAAGATTGTCACTCCCGATTGGGGTTTAGTCAAGGGCTTCTTGGGTCTAGGAATTGGGCCTTGGGCATGCGCAGCGCACGGCCAGACGCGGCGGGAGCAGGGCCTCGCTGCAGAGGAAGAGCCAAGTGAGTCTGGACCTCGCTTCTTTCGAGTCCGCGCTGAGGGCTTAGGTTGAGGGCCGCTTAGGGATATAGAGTCTGGCATGTAAGGGTCATGAGTTCGTGACAGGCTTGTTACATGTTGGTTTAATTACCCACGTTATGCCACGTGTGGGAGAAAATCGGTGCTTCGGGACGTTTTCGAAGGGTTTCGGGGTTCCTTGTAAAGCACTCTCAACCCCATATCGCCCTTCTCACAGGATCATGCTACAAGAAGGACCCACAGAAGATCTGTGCGCACGGGTCCGATGCGAGCCCCTGAGAAGCTCCAGACAAGCGCGCGAATCCTGTCATCATCATTGCCAATCATAGACTTAGATAAGAAGCCGAGAATCCTAGACATGGATGCAGTCACAACCCCACACTGGCAGAAGCCTAGCTCTCGCGGTCGAAGCTCTGGGCCCCAACGCCTGAAGCCGCAAAGCCCTAAGCTTGAGAACATCCGAGAACATCCTCAAGCTGAGGAGCCCTCGGCCTACAGGCCCTTTGCGTGTCCGATGACGGGCGTCGGAGAGAGGTTGAGCCCAACGAAGAAAAATCCGAAGCTCCGCGCAAACGCATTAAGTTCCACTTGTCGGCACTCCGCCTTCCTAGGCCGTGAGGGTGGGCCCTTTTTCTCTTGTATAGCGTGAACCTTTCAGCCTTTCGCCGTAAACTGCGACTGTGAAGTCGTAACCCCAAATCTGCAAACGCTTGAAGCCTTAAACCCAAATAATACAAACTGCAAATCCGTGATCCTGAAGTTTGAGTATACCTCAGAATCCCCCGACCCTAAATCCCTTCAATGAATACACCTGTTGTTGTGGACTCTACCGCCCTTTAAAATTCCTGAGACCCCGGATTCCAAAAGAAGAAACTCACACTGGTGGCTTCTGAATCGCGAGACCTTACAGCCTAACTAGCAGCAGCAACCCAGATTTCTGGCTCGGCCAAAAGAATCCTAAATCGCGGGCAGCATCGTCAAGGGCGCCCTCAACCGTGCCGTCCAAAGGGCTATCAACCCTATGGGCTCTACAAAACACCTCGCAGCCATCGACATCCTGAGGCGGCCAATACAGGTCCAAAATCTTGAAGCAAGAGTAATCTGAAGTTTCGAACCACGCCTTACCTTGGACGACGCATTCCTCTCCCTCTCCATGGCAACTCACAGCGCGGTTGTTGGTGCCACAAGCACCAGAAGCCATAGCCGGAAATCCTAAACCTAAAGCATGGGTTCAATTGCTTCAACCAAATAAGTTAAGGCTTCACACCTCAAACCCAAAGATGTACAGCCCCAAAACATCTAAAAAGCATAAACTCTGCCAGCAGTTCCAAGAACCTGCCATGCAGGCAATCTTTTCCCGCCTCGGCTGGAGCAGCGGCAGACGGCAGAGCCCAGCCACGGAGGACGATGCTGCATACATACATATACATACGTACATACATACGTGCGTACATACGTACATGCGTACATACGTACGTACGTACGTACGTACGTACGTACAGACATACATACATACATACATACATACATACATACATACTTGCATACGCACATGCATACATACATACATACATACATACATACATAGATACATACATAGTTCACACGTGCTCACATACATGTATGCATGCATGCAACCATACATACATACATACATACCTATATTGCATATGTACAAACATGCACACCTGAAAACCCCGCACACATACATGTATCCATACTTGCCTGCTGTGCATACACGTGCAAACACACATACACAAAGGCAGACCATGCACATCTACACATACATGTATGCATGCATATAAGGTGAACATACACACAAGTGCATAGACACAGACATAGACACAATACAAGCATATATACATGCATGTACATGTACATATATAAAGACATATATATATATATATATTCATACATATACATATCTATATATATATATATGTATATATCAAGATACATAGATGCATAGATGCGCATACATTTTCTAACATGTGTATATATATATACACATAATATGAACAAATCTCATCTGTGATGTTCTTGGTGACTGTGATGACCATATATTGTTGCTGTCAAGGATGATGATGACGATGATGACCATGATTATGTGCTGATGATGAGATGAAGTTGATGCTGGTGGTGCTGCTGATGATGATGTTGAGGATGATGAGGATGGTGATGACTTGATGATGATGATGATGATGATTGAGATGGCGATGGTGAAGATGATGCTCGCAATTGAGGGGGGAGAGTCATGCTGACAGTACATGTTTTTTATTGTTATCACACGTGTTCTGGCTACTTTCAAGAGTAGCGCCTCTACAAGGATGCGTGTTTTTGCAGTAGCATTACATGCTGTTGTCTTCTACTGGATGCCAACGTTCACACTGGTTTTGGCCTTCATTGCTCTGTTGGATAATGCTACCAAAGCTGCAATGCTCTCTGTTCTTGCCTCTTGCTGCTGTAAAACTAGGCTTGTGTCTATTGAAGATGCTGTTACCGTTTCTCCGCAAATCGTTCCCAATTGCAGATACTGTCAATGTTCGCCCTTGTCGTCGAAATAGTGGTAGTCGGAGTGAAGATCGTTTTAGTCCCACAGCCGTCTCCGGAGCAGTAGTCGTTTCTGTTGTCGTGGCAGCACTTCTGGTTCCAAAAACTGTTGTTTTCAAGCTGCTGGCCTGTGCTTTGCTTTCCGTCGGGTTGAACAAGGAGTGTCACACGTATCGCGTCGAATCTGGGGAGCATTTCGTCTGCGCCGCTCATCGCTTTCGCAAGGAAGCTCACTGATGCCCCCAAGTGCCTGGGCCGCGTGTTGTCGGCAAGCTGCGTTGTTCGGTTGTTTTATCATTCAGGGTTCGTGTCAGCATGTCCCGTTGAAAAGGATCCAACAACGAGGTCTACGTGTGGCTTACACCATTCCTTGGACATGCACTTACATCCGCACAAGCTGGCGGCAGACCCCGTAGCTGACACTTTCAAGACACAGCCTAAAGCTATGATGTCTCCAAACCGACAGCCTTAATCCTGAATGGTTTGGGGTCGAGGGCACCATCCCCAAACCAAAAAGTGATATCCCTCGTAGGTTACAGGCTGGCAAGCCTGCCCACAGGCAAGCCTTTAAAGCGCTTGCAGGTATTTGTATCTTCTTTCAGTCTTCGTTTGCTCTTCACATTGCTAACCTGATCGTTGGTAACTGTTGGCGTCTCAGGAAAGTCACCAGGGTCTACGCGCCCTAGCAGTCCATCACCAGAAGGTGCCCGATTATCTCGGGGCTTCCGAGTAACGTTTATACCATGATGCTGCTATACGGCTGTACGACTTGAGGAGTAGGTTGCTGTTCATGATGTTGCAACTTTCCATGGCTTCAGCTCGTTCGCAGAACGTTCAGAACAATCATGTTTATGTGCCAACCCTGGCTTTTCTTGTCAGACCTGCGTTCTGTGTTGTCTTCTATGGCATTGTATGGTTATCCTGTGTTTATTGTTACAGTTGCCACTTCAACATGTTGTGTGCTAAAGTTATGTTAGACTTTGTTTCGGTGATTGATTGAACGTGGAATCTTAGTACTTGCTCGTGGTGTTCTTCATTCTGTAGACTTGCTCAAGTGTTTTGTGGCTCAAGCAATGACTCTGTTGGCTCAATGAGAGAGGGAGGACGGTAGTTTTTGGGCGCGAGCAGGTGGCTCAAACAAGGAGTGGCTCAAGTGTTTTTCTGGCTCAAGCAGGTGGCTTGAACACCAAGTGGTTCAAGCGTTTTGGCGGATCAAGCAATGGCTCAAGCAGTGGTGTTTGGCTCAAGGAAAGATTCAAAAAAGTTGTTCGTGGGCTCGAACATTCGAAAACCTGGCTCAAGACATTCGAAAAAGTGTGTTGTTGGCTCAAACATTTCAATACCTGGCTCAAGCTCGATCACCGCATGTGAAAAATAAGTTTAGGTGTAGGATTGGGGCGGAAGGCGTAGGCTTGGGCTTGGGGTGCGGCGAAAGGTGGTAGGTTTGGGGTCCGCCGAAAGGTGTTGGGATTGGGGGCGAAAGGCGTAGGCTTGGGCTTGGGGCGCGGCGAAAGGTGGTAGGTTTGGGGTCCGCCGAAAGGTGTTAGGATTGGAGTTTAGGATTTGGGGCGGGGTGCCAAACCTTAAAGCTCAAACTCCAAACCCCCAAAGCCTTAAACCCTGAAGGCCCCAAAGCCCCGGACCCCCTCCCTTATATCTAAATTATTTAAAGTATTTAATTCACCACCCGAATTAAATAGTTTTAAAAATTCAAAAATTGGGATGGGGCTCCGGATTTACGTTATTTAAATTATATTTATTTCGGGCCGAGAATTAAATAATTTAAATAATGTAAATAATTTAAATAATTTGAATGCTGGGCCCTCCCCGGATCCCCCCGGACCCCCTCCCTAATATTTAAATTATTTAATTCCCCACACAGCTTAAGTGTTGGGGTTCTCAATTGGTTCAAACAAAGGGATAGTGTGACGCGTCTCGTCGGGGACT
This sequence comes from Symbiodinium sp. CCMP2456, assembly GCA_905221635.1. Lineage (NCBI taxonomy): Eukaryota > Dinophyceae > Suessiales > Symbiodiniaceae > Symbiodinium > Symbiodinium sp. CCMP2456. The sequence goes on along the minus strand of CAJNDV010031268.1, from coordinate 26,607 downwards.
AGCCGGATTTGTCTCCCTTCATAATCTAAATTTAAACTGTTGTCTCCACTGTTGTCTCTGCTCTGTCTGAATCAAGGAGCCGGATGCTGTGACACGCCTCGCCGGGGACTAGCCGGGTTTGTCTCCCTTCCTAATCTCAATTTTACCTGTTGTCTCCGCTCTGTTTGAATCTGGGAGCCGGATGCTGTGACACGCCTCGCCGGGGACTAGCCGGATTTGTCTCTCTAAACTGTTGTCTCCGTCCTGTACAAAGTGTTGTCGTTTCGAGTTTGCTGTCCTGTTCGAGATTCACGCAACATCTTGATTGGTGTATTGCTGTTTGGGGTCTTCGCTGGTGTAATTTATTTAAATTATGTAATTCCCGGCCCGAATTAAATAATTCAAATATTGGGATGGGGCTCCGGATTTAAATTATTTAATTCGGGCCGGGAATTAAAAAAATTAGATAATGTAAATACTTTAAATGCTGGGCCCTCCCCGGATCCCCCCGGACCCCCTCCCTAATATTTAAATGACTTAAATTATTTATAAAATGTTCAAATTATATAACTCCCGACCCGAGTTAAATAATTTAAATAATTTGAATATTGGGATGGGGCTCCGGATGTAAATTATTTAAATTATTTAATTCGGGCCGGGAATTAAACAATCTAAATAATGTAAATAATACTTTAAATGCTGGGCCCTCCCCGGATACCCCCCTGACCCCCTTCCCAATATTTAAATTGTTTAAAGTATTTATCGAACCCCGAACACCTCCACCCTCTATCCCCATCATCTCCATCCTCTTTACCATCATCTCCGTCATCTTTACCATCATCTTCATCATCTTCATCATGTCCTTCATATTTACCGTCATCTTCATCATCTCCATCATCATTACCATCATCTTCATCATCTCCATCATCTTTACCATCATCTTCATCATCTTCGTCGTCTTCATTACCTGTTATCGTAATTCCTTGGATCTAATATTTTGTTACCTTGATGTAACGATACACTCCGAGTTACAACCCCCAGATCCTTTAGACAAATGTTCCAAGTCAAGTGTCATACATTCGCGGCAGGATATGATGTCCATGCTTCGATCATCCTTCTTCGTGGTGGCGAAGGCAAAGATGATTGTGTTTGCCAGCTGTCAGTCGTGTTGTCATATTCTCGCATGGCAACATTGGTAGTGGAGCAAGTACACAACGCAACATAGATTGGCCCGAGAACTTGTTCTGCTGATCGCTACTTTCATTCTTCCTCCTCGTCATGCCTTCGAATGGCTCCTCCATTCGCCTTGGCCTTGGGGTTATGAAGGCCAAGTTTCGGCAGAAAAAGGGGCAATCCGCGAAGATCACGGGAAGCTGAGGAATCTCCTCGTCTCCATTAAGAAGAAGGAACAGGAGTTGGACGAGATGGGGGAGGATCGGTCGTCTTCCTTCTCATCAGGCTCTCCCGTGTTGAATGGAAGTACGAGCGAGAGCGAGAAGGAGGACGTGGAAGCCATCGGCAGCAACAAGGCGAAGGGCCCCGGTGTGTCGCAGACAAAGGGAAAGGAGGTAGCCAAGGAACACCCCCCAAAGCCGGCGAGTGCCCACCCACCCCCGCCCCGGTTTCTCGGAGCAAAGCCTCTGGCGCGCTTAAGGCGGCCATGCAGGCAAGCAAAGAGGGTAAGCCGGATGGACGCAAGGTCCGCGAACGTCGGCCTTTCATTCCTCCCGGCGAGCCCGCTCCTAACCATAGGGGTAAGCGTAACGCGAGCGGGGAGCTGTTTCCGAAAACGGACCCGCGATACTGTGAAGCCTGCGAGCTACGGCGGGGTTGCTTCAACGCGACCAGGCCGCACCGACCTGAGGTCGGTAGCTGTGCTTGGGCGCCGCTTGCCAGTAAGGCATAGATGCGAAGGCGTCCACAAAATAAGATTTTACTTGCATTGTACTGCGGACAGAGCCTATACCGCATGTCTGGACTAGAGCTCGCCATAGCCGTGTGCCAGGTAAGCGGCAACCGAGTTGGATTGGCAGGCACCTCAGACAGTACTGTGGTTGAGCAGCGGTAAGGCACAACAACGGTTTGTATATAAGGCCGACAATCCTTCATCTAATGGATTATGTACCGGCTGTTCAATGGAGTCGAGCTCCTTCTAGCTATGGCGATTAAATATGCTATTGCGGGTATGCCCCGACGAGTCGGTCCACCGAGTGCATCTTTTTGTTTCCTTGATGTGACAATCAGCGTCCCAGCTGCTCAAGTAATCTCACCTGCTACAAGGTAGTGTGCTAGGGCGATTAAGGATGAACGTGCCATTTCTGTCGCCGGATTATCAGCCTTTAGCGTCCTGCGCATTGGTAGCGGATCAGATGGACTCACTATGCGACCATGTATGATAGCACCAAGTCTCCGTATGCCGAAACAACAAAGTGATTTCTATAGGAAAACATCGGAGATGTATTTCCGTTGACACGTGTATTGCACAATCGTAAGTATGCGTGAAAGCACCAATGGTAGCTGTTACCGAACGGATGCTTCTGGAGTCGAGCGTCTAGACGGGGAATGCCTGGGATTGATGTGTTCTGCTCCCGCTGATGTGCATGCCGAGCGGATGCTTGTAGCATCAAGCGCCTATATGGAGAACGACTGGGTTTGATGGAAACATATGAAGTATGTGATATGTTACATAGCAGTGAAATACCCTAATTAAGTCGATTCAGCCAGAAGACAACTACGCAGGCAATGTTGGCAACGGCGGAGATGCAGTCCTATATGTGAAGGCTCGGAGCAGAAGACATGGATTTATGCAGGCGTGTAGCAACACAAATTCAAGCAAATAGCATTATCATGATTGTGTAGGCGGGTTGACGTCTCGCCAGGGCTGCTTGCTGCCTCGACTAATGCCAATAACTGACCGTGCATGTCCATCTCGCACGCTTTTTTTCTACAGCATCCAGCTTGTGCCAAATCATTGCATCACTGCCTTCCCGCATTCTGTGATCCACCGCTACTTGACAGCAAATGACACGCAGAATCCAACAGCGGCATCCGTGTGGCTGTCGTCCTACAAGGCTTTCCCTATGGATCGCGTCGTGATCATCCAAGACTACGTTTTTGACCCGCTAGGCTCGGTGTCATGCAATACTACCTGCGGGATCTACATAATGATGAGACGAGTCGCCTCGCCGAGGTCTCGCCAATGTAGGCCCAGTTTCACTGGCTGTCGGCAGATCCATCATTCTTCATCTTGCTAAATTTAAGTTTCCTGGCTGCATTCGTTCACCGTTGTCAATGAACAGTCCCTTTCTGTCGTGATTCTATGCACTTTTCTGAGACGAGGTTCTACGAATACTTGTGGCGCTGTTCATCGACTGTGTCACGTCCAGTGCCAGGTTGGAGGGTATCAATAAATGGTTCCGGAGGTTGCTACAGACCTGGGCAGGCCCTGCCGCCATGAATCCACTCCATGTGGTTAGCGGCCGACCTGACGCGATCACATCGATGCCCTTGGGATGCTTGTCTTACCTGTACGATAACCTCTGCATAGCGATCGAACCAGTCACATCCTCATAAGCTGTCGTCTCAATGTCGTGCAAGAACTTCACCCGGTGCGGACACCTGGCTTGCTCACTTGTACTCCCTCACTCACTCACTCACTCACTCACTCACTCACTCACTCACTCACTCACTGACTGTATGTATGCTTGTATGTATGCAGATGCATAAATATATAAATATATAAATATATAAATATCTGAATATATAGATATATAAATATGCGAACAGACTTCGATGCCTCTTACAATTCTGAAGTACTGCTTTGTGAGCTCTGAGACATGTATCATAAACATGACGGAACAGGGCTGTTTTGCAGACTGTATCCAACACTATCCTCCATAGCA
>CAJNDV010031268.1:0-10096 GCA_905221635.1 Symbiodinium sp. CCMP2456 | reverse complement strand
AGAATCAGCTGCGCATAGTCCTCCACGTCCGAGGCCTTGGCTTTGTAGTCCAACTGCCGATCCAGTTTGAAGCTTGCGATCCGAAAAGCCGCGCTGGGGTGCTTGTTCTGAGCAAAGACCTGAGCGTGTAGCTTATCCAGACCCCTGCAAAGAAGGCTGGGATCGGGTAGTACAACCTGAAGCTCCTTTCCCCTCCGCAGAAGACGAATCCACTTCCTGATAGACGCCACCGCTGCATCCACTGTGTTCCCGGCATCGGGCGAGGTGAGGAAGTGCAACAAGTAAGCCTTCTCAGCAGAGCCACCCGGCTGGAAAGAGCAGTGCACAAGGAACACCATGGCCTCGACCGTCACCGCCCGCACTGAAACCGCCTCAGCCTTGAGATCCTCCGGAAGGCTGTCTAGCAACAGCATCGAGGCACGCTGCTCCACTCTCTGGTACTTGTCCACCGCCGGCCTCTGCGCCAGCACCTGCGTTCGAATCTGGAGTCTGTCCACCGGGGTCGACTCCAGCCATCTCTGGACACTTCCTCCTCCACCCACCGAAGATCCCGTAGCAGCAGGCAGAGGTGTAGGCGGAGGTGGCGGCACCGGAGTCCCACCCGGAGTGGCATTGTTTCCAGCCGCCGGCCTCCGAACCGGCGTGACAGGTGACCTTGGACGAGGCGGCGGTGGTGGTGGGGGCACAGTACCCAGTTCTGGATTCCCAAACGCCATCTGCTGACCTCCCCCTGGAACTCCCGCGTTAATCCCGTAGAGCCCTGCATCGTGAATCACCATTTGACCTTGCACGAGGTAGTACGGGGCCCAGCTCCCATTGACGCACACAAAGCCAGTAGCTGGAACACCCGCTGTCCCTTTTGAGGCCTGCGTCGCCTCACCGCCATCACGTTCTCCACCGTGACCATTGGGGACACCATCCGTCGGGATTCCTGGCGGGAGATCCATCAACATTCTTTGACCCTGGAGCCCACTCTGTGAAGACACCTGCTGCATTCCTTGAGAGGACCCCTGAGGCATACTTTGATTAGACACCTGTGGCATACTTGAAGAAGACTCTTGCGGCATACTTGAAGAGGACACCTGCGGCATACTGGAAGAGGACACCGGAGGCATACTTTGAGAGGGCACCTGAGGCATACTTTGAGAAGGCACCTGAGGCATACTTTGAGAAGGCACCTGCGTCAAACCCAGGGAAGGCACCTGCGACATACACATGGAAGGCACCTGCGGCATACTCATGGACGGCACCTGTGGCATACTTAGGGAAGGCACCGGCAACGGCTGAGACGACAAAGGCAACACTGCGTTCCCTTGTCCCAAGCCTTGAGGATATCCCTGCAGCACGATTTGGCCCGAAGGTATAGCCAGAGGACCCAGCAAAGAACCTGGATAACCTCTTCCTTGCAGATTTCTCGCACGCGCTGTTTCACTGCTGTCCGAACTGAAGGTTCCAACAAAGATCCTGTCCATCGTCGCCAGCGGGCGGTCTGCTGTAGGCTCTCCAGCATCCAAATGCATTCGTCCCATCTGCACATCCAGCCTTTCCAGATCCACGTAGCCCAGCCCTGCAGCTTCAGGAGTTCCACCCATGGGCGTCTCCATCGGTCCTTCGGTAGCCGTGGTCCTTCTTTCTCCTGTCCCTGTAGATCCACCTCGGGATTGGTTCTGCTCCACTCTGTCCATACGACCAACCAGAGTGGTAACCAAGTTGGTCATAAAAGCCAGCGATCTCGCCACTTGGCTCACTTCTTCCGACGTCGCTCCGCTGAGCCTGACCTCTCTTCTCGCATGCTGAATGGCCCAGCCTCTGGTACTTCGCTTAGAGCAACAGGCACAGGTCGCTGCCCGCCAGAGGGTGGAACCGCAGGCTCCAGAGACGCCTGAGTCCCACCATGACTTCCGTGGCTTCCGTGCGCCTCACCCTGCTGCCCTAACTCCTCTTCAGCTCCATAGCCAGGTTCACGAACTTCGTCGTCGACCCTGACCTCCATGAGCCGCGAATCCTCCGCCACTGCACCCGACTCCACCGCCGGCAAACCCCCAACATCGCCATCTGTAGTGTGATCCCCATCCACCTCCGGGACACTCGCAAGGGCCGCACCACCAGATTCCAGGGGAGCTCACCAACGGCTTACACCGAGATGCGTTGGGCTCATAACCCCCGAAAGCGGAGGCACTCCTTTTCTTCAACCAAAAAGCCTGCATGTTGCAAGTCATGCTTACATATGCTGAACATCCCTGCACTAACGCAGTACAAATATAACTGTACGGTGCGCGGCGCATGGGCGCCCCTGCAGTTTTATGAGCCTGAAAGCACGAAAGCACTGGTGAACGCGATAGATTATGCATGTAGGCTTCAACGGGGGCTTTGGGGCAAAAATATTAGTTTAGGTTCGGTTGTAAAGTTACTGTTGGCCGCACACTTTGCGGTTGTTTCCGCTGCACTCTTTGCGTTTCGTTCGTGATTGCAAACTCTGACTGCATGGCTGCAGTCTTTCTTTCTCCTGGAGCTGCTCTCCTGATATTTCCTGTTTGGGGTTCCCACCTTGCGGTTATCTCAAGGGTTAGGCGAAGGGGCTGAGAGAATAGGGCAACAAGATGGAGATTTGGGCTTGCATCTGGATTTATGTTTGAAGTTACGGTTTTGGTACTATAGAAGCTGCTTTAGGGTGTCAGAGCTTGAGTTAGGTTTTTTGTTGTGGGCGGGTTTTGAGTTTCGGGTCTGGAAGTTTTGAGCTTGCAAGGGATTTTTAGGGTTTAGGGTTCACGTTTTTAGAGTTTACAGTTGAAGTAGCAAAGTCAAGAAGCAGTAGAACGGCAGAACGATCGTTATCATCTCCCCCCCTCCCCCTCCCCCAATCCCCCTATTGAAACCAGCCTGAGAAGTCTGAAGAAAGTCCGAAGATCCCGGCTGCCCACCGCCAAAGCCTGAAGAGTCCGAAAAAGCAGACCGTCAAAAACTGAAGACTCCGAAAAGCAGAATGTCCGAAAGGCCCAGATGATCCCAGAATATCCGAGGACGTCGAAACCTCAAAACCCTCGCACATACCGAGTCGAAAAGCCCTGAAGTGAGGGAAAACGCAGGGGCATATACGCGCCACGGTCCAACTATACACACACATATATATATATATATATAGAGAGGGAGAGAGTAAGTGAATATTTTTTGTATATTTATGTGTATATATATATATATATGTTATACAAGCAAACCAGCAAGCAAGCAAACAAGCACACACATTATGTGTGTGGGTGTGTGTTGGTGTGTTATACACATGTGTATATATATATATATATGTATATATACATACTGTATGTACGTACATGCATGCTTACCTAAGTGCCTACTTACCTACTTACCCATCATCTACCTTCCTACCTACCCACCTACCGACCGACCTACTTACCTACCTTGTCCAGAATCCTGCTGAGAAGCTCCCTAGCCCTAATGGCTGGAGGCTCTCGGGTTCTTGGAGAACGCAGTGGCCACAGCCCGTGTCTTGGAGGATCGGCTGTTGGAGGCCAGGGCAGCTGTTCGGCGGTGATGTTGACATGCTGGGCATGGGAGGGGCGTACACGTGCACCGTGTGAGTGGGTTGAGCGAGAGAGGGCATCCGAGTGTGTACGCTTGCGCAGCGAGTCCATGACCCTTAAGGGTTCCGTCCAGTCGTTCCGAATAAGAGGAAACGGGCACAGACACAGGCATTGTGACAGAGGCTTGTGTTCGCATGCATCAGTCATGGTGGTTGCCGATTCCCCGCTGATGCCAGATTTGAGCATGGGTTCCAAAGGCTTACGTTCGTGATTAGAACTTGTAGTGTGATGCCATATGTTACATGCCGTTACGGTTGCCGTGCTGTGGAGGACATGTGAAGGGGCAGGACTCAGAAATACTATGCCGAGAAAAGGAAGCAAAGAGTCGACAGCATCATTTTGCGGCGTAGAGCCGTTTAGTCCTCATGCATTTTGCACTTTAGGGTTTAGGGTTTAAGGTTTAGGTTTTGCACCTGCACTACGGCCTAACATCAGGGCCGTTTCCTGAACTTTTGAGCAACTACCTGCTTCTCCTGAGCCCTGGGACCGAACCTCCTTTGGCACCGTGCATGAGAAGGCCGATCTCCTGTGCTTGGTTGCAAAGGCCGGGGGGAAATCCTGCGTTTCAGGCTTGCGCTTTAGTGTGTCGTGCGGCCCGGGTGCTTCGAAATGCGGCCGGAGCAGGGAAGGCGACTTAGTAGTGGCTGTCATTTTGGAGTCTCAAGAATTGGAATAGGATTTGGGATAAATTGTTGGTATAGTCATAGTTCTACTACAAAACCGTAGGGGAAGTGTAGTTGTTCAGGCTTCCGCGTCATGCGACGCTGCCTTCCGGGATTGGGGCTCCTCCTCAGAAGTCTGAGATATTGGTAGCAGCCGAAAGAGAAGGTCCCGATGGATGGGCAAATTCTGGGCTAGGATTGCAAAGTGGAGACAATCGTGGGTTTTAGGCCAAAGGTCGCTGAAAGGCCACCGGATGTGCAACTGATAACTGGGTTCAGGAGAGGTGGTTGCTGCTGGTCAGTTCCCCCGGCATGTACTCCTTTGAGCCTCAAATATTGTGCCGGCCAAAGTCCAGAATCTCAAATCCGAGGCTCTGATACTTGAAAGCCGGAAGACTTTGGAATTTAATTTTCAGGGGCAGATAGAAAGAGGGTTTTAGGGTTTAGGGTTTTAGGAGCATAAGCTGCCGACCCCAAGCCATTCAAGAGCAAAGCACGAAACACCTCGACTTGCAACTCTCCTGGAGTTTGCCAGGCCCGTGCCGCCTGTAATGAGCCTGGGGCAGCAGCGGCCAAGGTGGGACGGTTTAGGGTTTAGGCCCTAAGTATCCGACGGATTAGCTCGTAAGATATCGAGGATTGTGGTACTTAGCCTTGCGCATCTCGCCACGAGTGCGATGTGCAGCCGGGAACCTGGCCGGGCGAGCTCCAATCAAGCCCGTGTAAGAAATGGTCTAGGGCCTAGGACGTTCGAAGAGATCCACGGGTTTGGCTTCTGAATGCACGGCGTAAGCCCCAAAGACGATTTACACTGAAGGATCTACGTTTCAGGGTACTGCAATGGACCCCTCTTAGGGGCTTCCAGCAATGTTTCTTTGGGCCCAACTTGCGCAGCATTGCGAGAACTCTCTCCCTCTTTCCCTGTCTTTGGCTAGTTAATGTCTGTTCATGGGCAGGAAACCAAGGTGCAGTGCCACTGACTAAGCAGAGCGGGATTGACGGAAATTCTCGCATAAACTTAGAACGCGCATTCATGCATCCAGAAGTTGCTGTACTCGAGCTTCTGCCTTCGATGGGGCAAAAACTTGCAAAGATGGTGGCTATCCTTGTTACATTACGTGATGGCCCCTTGCACTAAACTGCAAACTCTTTCAGTGTTTGCTTTGCATCTTTCTGGGGGTCATAGTAGATGTCAAGTCACTGGTTTGTTGTATCAACTCGGTGACTCATTTTATGTTGAGCCCTTGTTTGGCTGAACCCCATGGTAGCCCGTGCTTGCAGAAGCCCCTGTACCCCCTATAGTAACCCTTAATGGTACCCCTTATTGAACTATAGTTAACTAGAGTAACTAGAGTTCCCCTTGTAGTATCCCTTCTAGTATCCCCTTTAGTACCCCTTATAGTACCCCCATAGTACCCCTTATAGTGACCCTTATAGTATCCCCGTTAGTACCCCCATAGTACCCCTCATCTTTGTCATAGTTGGGTAACATTTTACATTTTTAAGGGTACTAAAACCCCAAAAAGGAATATACATTTAAATTTTGAATACTACCCCAACCATGAACTAGTCATCGTAGCTGTGTTGCTGCCAGGAGGCCTTGGCGATATACGAGGCTATGGGCCTTTCACCGCTCCAGCTGCGAGCTCTCGCTCCTCGGGTGTTTTAATGTAGGGGCCTTAATAGACAGAATAGGGTTTGGGAGTTCCTTGAAAATAAGGGTTTAGGGTTTAGGGACCTTCATAGATAGAATAGGGTTTGGGAGTTCCTTTAAAATAAGGGTTTAGGGTTTAGAGGCCTTAATAACTCCGAGCGAAGGAAAGCCTGTTGCAAGAAGGGGCCTTAATAATTGGAAGAGGGTTTGGGGGTATATTGTACTGTAATTAACACCAGGAACCCCCAAAATAGTATTGGTAATTATTTAGGCCCCTCAGACTATACTAGTTACCCTCTTCCCGTACGACTGCTGCTGCTACCATCTCTACTACTCTATACTGTGTGGCTGTATGAAATGCTTTATTTCAGGTGTGGAACAGGATGGCAGTACGTCTTGCGGCGCAGGGTTCTAGACTTGTTTGGGTAGTTGCTGGGGCTGTTCGTCTGCCTTGCCTCCAAACGCTTGAAGCACAGGCAAGAGTCTCATCATGCGCGAAGCGCAAACCAATACCCCGGCCCAAGCCTGAATCATAAGGTGACTTTAGCTATCATCTGTTGTAAGGTCAGGGTTTTCCCATATTTGGACTTTGCGGTTGTATGACCTGCCGAAGGACGCAGAGAGCTTCGAGGTTCGCACAGGTTCGCACGCTGTTCTTTTCGATCGTCTGCGAGTGGGTACAGAATGTATTCGTTGTGTGAGTAGCTACTGTGCTGTAGATTCTAGTCCTGCAAAACTGATTCGGGGTTCCGTCAGAGAGTAATCGCTCCATTAGCCTTAAGACCTCTATACAAGCAGAGAGAGTCGCTGTTGGAGGGCTCCGGACTCGGAAGCTAAACCCCAAATATACTATAATATATTCTAATATACTATCTAGACTGTCATATGGGTAGTTCTCTAAATTAGGGTCCCTTTAAACCCCAAATATACTATAATATATTCTAACATACTATCTGTCATATGGGTAGTTCTCTAACCCCCTAAACCCTAAACCCTAAACCTCTCTAAATTAGGGTCCCTTTTAGGGAGGCTCGGTCCCACAAAGCCCGCAGCCGAAGCTCCTAGCTGCCTAAGGAAGCTCTGATCGATGCCTGCAAGGCCGATCCCTGTCCTTTCGGGTTTAGGGTTTAGGGTTTAGGGTCTAGGGTTTATAGAAATTGTTAAGGGTTTGGGCGCCAAAGTTTTGACCGAAAGTTTTGACCGAAAGTTTTGACCGAGTTTTGACCGAAAGCTGGGCTGGGCTGGGCTGGGCTGGGCTGGGCTGGGCTGCGCTGCGCTGCGCTGGGCTGGGCTGGGCTGGGGCTGGTGCGGTGCTGGCTAGGCTGGGCTGGGCTGGGCTGGGCTGGGCCTGGGCTGGGCTGGGCTGGGCTGGGCTGGGCTGGGCTGGGGCCCTGCTCAACCCTGAAACTGAAATTGGTTTATTCGAAACGCAAACTTCCAGGTTCTTCGTTTTGCAACTTCGTTTTGATTGTGGGATCGGGCTGTTGGACCGGGCTGAGGTCATAGCGGTGGTTACAAACAAGGACAAGCAATTTCTATTTATCACTTTCTTGAGGGTTTAGGGTTTAGGGTCTAGGGTTTTTTCCGCGAGAGGCACTTCAGAGAGACCTCGTTCCAAAAGGGTTTAGGGTTTAGGGTTTAGGGTCTAGGGTCTAGGGTCTAGGGTTTAGGGTTTAGGGTTTAGGGTCTAGGGTTTAGGGTTTAGGGTTTAGGGTTTAGGGTTAGGGTTGGGGCTTCGACCACTTGAATATTGAAGCTTATAATACTATAGGAGCCTAAATAATTACCAATTCTATTTTGGGGTTCCTTACTATAACTATAGTACAGTATAACATACCCCCGAAACCCCATTCTAATTCTCATCAATCAACCCCGAAGCGTGATCCGAAAACACCCCTTCGACCCCGCATCCCGGAGATCAGCTGAGCAAGGATGTTGGGAAGGCAACTAATATAGGGGCCTTGATAATACCTCTGTTATTTTAGGGGCTCCTTAGTATAATTATAAGGCCCCTATATTACAAATTTGGAATTGAAAACGCCCGGCATGCTGGGCTTCGCGTTCAACAGTTCCAGATGAGAGAAAAATCAAGCTAGCTGTTCTTTGCACGTGGAAGTTTAGGGCTGCACAGATTCAGGTTCTGTGATGCTCTGCTAGATCGAACTCACATGTGCCGCTATGTGCGCAGGCGAAACAGAACACGTTGGATGCCACAACATGTGGAGAGAGCCTCGCGTCCATCTTCCGCACGGCCGGCAAGCGGAAGGCCGCGGGTAAAGGGATTCCATGTCTCATAATGCTCAAGTCTCCCAATTTGGTAAATGACAAGAACCGCACAGGGTCATGAGGCTCGTTCTTGAAGTCAGGTCTGGGTTCGATGCATCAGGCTCGGAAGGAGTGGAAGCAGCGTCTCTCTTAAAGCAACTGAAAACGTCAATGAGTTCGGGGGCGCCAGTTTTTCAGATTGATCTGCCTCGACTTTAACCTCTCTAAAGCTGCATCCTTAATAAGTGCTCTAACTCTGTGTCCTGCATTCCTGAACACCAGCCCCGTAAGAAACGCGACAGTAGGTGGAGACTTTAACCTGGTTTTTACATGTGGGTGCTTGTCAAAATTAGGGTCCCTTTTTGGGTCCTTATTTTTTTATACGGCACCTATTATTTAGGGTACCCCAAAAGGGACCATAATTGTGACAACTACCCATGTGGAGCTGAAATCGGGGGCCTCCAAGGAGGAGGGGAAAGTCTTCGAGCTCCTTTCGCGAATGAAGCCTGGCTGAGCATCGCCACAGTCTGTTGAGTCGCGACTGTCAGGGGTCTATGTGACATGTGGGTAGTTCTCTAAATTAGGATCCCTTTAAGGGTCCTTTATAAGGGTGCCGTACAATATTGGGGACCTAAAAAGGGACCCAAATTTAGAGAACTACCCATGTTCAGAGGTGCTAGGAGTTTAGATTGACGACAAGCGACGTTGTTTCTGTTGAGGGCTTAGCACAGTGTAGGTCTTCAGGAGCTCGGGCTGTAGCATTCAGCAGAGCAACCAGGCCTCACTTGTCCCAAAGCCGCTACTTTACATCCGACATGCACAAGCTTGCATTGCTCTTGCTGTCCCGGTGTACTGATCTGGTCTGTCTTTTGCACTGCGCTGGTTTTGGCCTGTAGCTTCGAGATAACCAGTGACTGGGAAACCAGATGTCCAATTCTAATTCTCCCTAAACCTGCGAAACTATGACATCTCTCTTCGGTGCGACTGCACCTCTACAATTCCACGTCTGTGCGGGTAGGTTGCAGGCTTCGTCACGACTAGTCCCATTCTTACAGGTCATAGTAGACGGCATATAGAGTATTTAAGCGGCATGCAAGATGCCCATAAAGAGCCTTGAGATTGGTGCACTGAGGTGTTTTGGCATGATTGATGTTGAAGCCTTAGGGGTTTTGTGCGTCTATGGGTTCCATCTCCCACTCTTCTGTGGCGATTAGGGGTAGTGCCGGGACGTTATGGAGAGGCGTGATGTTTCTGTTTGCCGCTGGCTGTGTTTTCGAAGCCACTGTCGGGATTTACGGTGTGCAGGCTAAAAGTATTGGAAATAGAGCAGGCCGTGGCGGCCTTTTAAAGGCATAAAGACCTTTTGACCTTTCTTGCTTATGATTCTTCCGGGTCTGGCCTTCTAGGAGTCTAGACTTTGTGGTCGACAGGGTCGTTGGATCTTTGGCAGATGGCACAAGCCAAGGCATCATGATCTTGGGGATCTGGATCCTGCCCTGGAGTCAGCCGAGGTGGGATGCTCTCCTTGGTGTCTAGGAAAGGCTAGGGAGGTCCGAGCATGAAAACAGGACTGTAGAAAAAACCCTTAACCTACCAAAACCTACTGTTTTGTAGGCTCTTATTATAAACCCTAATATGGAATAATAGGGACCCTACAAAAAGGTAGGTTTTGGTAGGTTAAGGAAGATCTTAGACGGCAGATGACGAAACTCATGGGAGGGGCTGGTCGTATACTGAGGGCGCATCCAATGGCGCTTGATGTCTGCTGCTGCCCGCTGTCGGCCCAAATTCACTTGCGTGTCTGGACACCTGGTACCTGCCTGCAGGTGCGAGGTGCGAGGGCTCGCTGAAACGCAGGTCACTCTGCGACCAACTTGCAAAGCCATGGTGCGCGTGAAGGCATATGAGCTGCGCAACAA
>CAJNDV010031267.1:29047-41102 GCA_905221635.1 Symbiodinium sp. CCMP2456 | reverse complement strand
CCTAAACCCCTAAGCCCGTAAACCCTAAACCACTAAACCCTAAACCCTAAGCCCTAAACCCCCAAACCCTATACACTTTAGGAACCCTGGGGTTTAGGGTTTAGGGTTTAGGGCGTATGGTTTAGGGTTTAGGGTGTAGGGTTGAGGGTTTAGGGTTTGGGGTTTGGGGTTTAGGGTTTGGCGTGCTCAGGTCTGCCATCTCCATCGCCTTGAGGGGCAGCAACAGCGATCTTCTGAGGCCTGTGCTGGTGGTTTAGGGCTCTTAGGGTTTTTAGGACTTTTGGGGCTTGTGGGGGTTTAACTTTTTCGGGTTTAGGGTTTACGGATGGACATGAACGTTATCATGTTTAGAAGAAGGGGTTTGGGGGCGGAGGGGGGTGCATTCCAAATAGAGGAGCTTTCAGACCCCAAGGGTGAACGTGGGTTTAGGGTTTAGGGTTGGGTGACGGTGTGACGAAGTAGCATATACTTAGGCACCCGGTAGATAGGAGTATAAGGACCCCAATAGGGAGGAGGATGCGAAGCCCTAAGCCCATATACCCGGAAACCCGAGCCCTAAACTTTAAGCCTTATAAAGCCACAAACCCTAAACCCCTGAACCCCAAGGAGCGGCTTGGCAGTCTTCGGGATTTGGGAGTACGGGATGAAGGATGTCAGATTTTGGGTTTCGTGGTGTTTAGGGTTGTTTAGCGTGTAGGGTTCAGGGTTTGGGGAATTACGGGTAAGAGTTTGGCAACTAGGGTCTCTTCTCCCATTCTACTTAGTCCCTATTAACAAGTATTTGTATCTTACCCCCCCAAACCTTGTTCAAACTATTACGCCTCCAATTTCAAGCCCCCCCCCCACCTAATGGATAGTGTGCGCAAATTCTGCAAGTATCTTCCCCTTAGGGTCCATGTTCCCAAAGTTCCCAAATAGGATAGTATAGGGGCCTCAATAATTAGAACTGGGTTTTCAGGTGTATATTATGCTATAGTCACAATAAGCAACCTCCACAACCCTATTCAAATTGTTGAGGCCCCTACATTATCATACTTTGGCCCTCAAGTTCCTATACAGGGCCTGCTAAAAGGGCCACAATACATGGACCCTTAGGGTTCGTGACAGCAGCACGCCTTTTGCAAGACATCCCTTCATTTGCTGAACGGTGACGAGTGCACCCCTGGAAAGGACGCCAAAGACAAGATCACTGGTATCTTCCCCCATCTTACCTTTTGAAAAGTTCCTGCTGTTTTGCATGCAAGACAGGACAGTATGATGGCACATGAGGGCCACTACGGAGTCTGCAGTTGAAATCAATGCTGCGACCTATGTCGGAACTGCAAATAAATCCCCGACATAGGCTGTATGCTTGAACGAGAGATAATGACAGCTACGTAGACCCCATGCCCTTAACTTAGTTCCCCAATACCCAACCTTTACACTTTTTGGGTTCTTATAATTTAGAAGTAATCTTAAAGGTTAACCGTTTATTTCCCTGGCTTTTTTGGTGAAGTAAGTTAAACACCTACGTATAAAAAGAGCAAGTACCCGAACGCCCGAAGTCCCCATTGTCCCAGCCCGACACTGTCAGAGCGCGACACCCCGAAACGCTACAGCAATGCAGGAAACCCGAAAGAAGGTTTTAGGGTTTAGGGTTATGGCTTAGGGTTTAGGGTTTAGGGCCCTCTGAGATGTGTCCCTAGTTAGACATCTCGTGACAGAAGCTCTTGGCAACCTGAGTACTAATCCCTGAGCCGAACCCGAACCCTAGACCCTAAACCCTAAACCCTAAACCCTAAACCCTGAACCCTGAACCCTAAACCCATACGACCGGAAGCCTCAAACCCAAACTCTAAGCCCTGAAGCCTCAACCCTAACTCGAAGGGTCCATGTAGCCCAACCGTGTGTACATTGGCCCTAAAGGACCTATATAGGGACTATCGAACGGACACAGTTTGTAAGGGCTGAGGGCTTCTATTATTCGGGTACATGGACCAAACCTCTAGTACTAAACCCTGAACCCCCTAAGCCCTGAAACCCCTAAACCCCAAAGCCCTAACTTATTAAAATCCCCAAACCTGGGGCTAAACGGGAAACCGAATCTGCAAGCGGACACCAGTCAAGCTTTGTTCTTTGTTTAAAGGTCCCATCTTCTGGGAAACGAAAGGGCGGCCACAAGACCTTACCACATTCCCAATAAGAACACGCATCCTCATCATCACCAGCATCATCACCACGCCATCATCATCATCATCATCATCATCGTCATCATCATCATCATCATCATCACCATCATCATCATCATCATCACCATCACCCTCATAATCCTCATCCCCATCCGGCCCCATCCTCATCATCATCAGCATCATCGTCATCATCACAACAATAATAGGTGTAACCAGAACCACAGTAAGACTAAGCAACATTTTAACGACTAGCAGTAAGAGCTGCAATGAAAATACTAATGCCGATATGACTGCTGATATTAGCAGTTAAAAATTGTAATAGCAATGGTAATCATCCGCTTAAATGAAGACATGCTTGTAGATTGCAGGGATACCTGCTGCTTGTCTCGAAACCCTGAACCCGGAACCCTAAACCCTGAAGACTGAACCCTGAACCCGACCCTAAACCGTAAACGCCTAATCCGAAGCCGTCAACCTGCTTGTGAGGCTCATGCTCCAAAGTGGCGCCGGCGTCGCCACCCACGGACGGGGCGCCCCCTGGGCCGCAAGAACTTAAAGCTAAGCTCCATACTCGTTCCGTTCAGGTGCTTGGGGTTGTAGGGTTTGCTTAGGGGTAGGGCCATGCTCGTTCAGGTGTTTACGCCTCTAGGGCTTACATGAAGTTTTAGAGATTAGGGTTTAGGGTTGCTGGTTTCAGTCTTTTACACACAAGCTCCATTACCCAAGCCCTGCATTGCATAGACCTACGGACCTATGGCACAGACACCGCTAGAAAAAACATGGAGGTCGGCAGGTTTGTTGTAGTTGGTCCTCGTTACTGCTTCAATGCAGACTTTACTACAAACTATGTGCTATATACGACAAAGGATAGGCTCAGAGCCTACTTTATGCAGAGGAAGGGAAGTTGAACTAGATCTGGGATGAGGGAAGATCGTTCAAGGTCATTCAGCAGATAAGGGTCTTGGTGCTAGTAGAAGGGTAGGCCCCTAAACCCTCAACCCTGAACCCTAAACCCTAAAACGGAGTAGTTACGGACCGACTTCTAGTCGTCGTAGTCGTAGTCGTCGTCGCAGTAGCAGTAGCAGTAGCAGTAATTGTAGCAGTAGCAGCAGTAGCAGTCTGCAGCACAAGTAGCACTAGCAGTAAGTTTAGGGTTTAGGGTTTAGGATTTAGGGTTTAGGGTTTAGGGAGTAGTAGCAGTAGTAGCAATATGCACAACCGTGATCTTTTGTTTAGCACGTACAAGTACTGGAAAGCCATTGCTAGCAATTGTCGTTTGACTTGCAGCCTCTCTGTGAAAACCCCTCGCATTTCGGAATCAAGCGATCAGGACTCCGCCAATATCGAGGTTTCGGGTTCAGGTGCTCAGTAAGGCACAGGGTCTTAGCAAGAGAAAAGAAAGTATTTGTAGGCCACGCTTTCCTGACAAGTCCTAAGCCTCAGCCCACAGCCTTTGCAATGCCGCAACCATAGAGGTTTATGGGTAGGTTAAGAAGGCGGACTGCAGCTATCGTGCTTACATCCCCATGTCTCCAAACTAACCATGAACCTTGCAGGTCCAACAACACCATTTCGAAACCCACAGAGGTCTGAACCTTTTTCAGTTTCCGTCTCGCCAAAGAGCCCATTAACGTATATAATCATACTAGAACATCCCTCAAAAACCGAATAAAACATGTTCTAGCTATCAAGGCTTCTTTATTACCTTAAACCACGGGGCACCCTATACCCTAAACGCAAGACCCTCAACCGAGTTATGGTGTAGTCATTCCTTGAGTGGTGTGGGGGTCTCTGGGTCTGAGCCTCCGACGTGACTGAGGATGCGAGTCGCTGTTCAGAAAGACTCGGTTAGGGTCTAGGGTTTGGGTTTAATTTTAAAGGGAGAGATCGTGGAAAGCGAAGCAGCTCTTGACCCTATTAGGCCCCCAAACCGCTAGCCCCGCTAGCCTTAAACCTGAAACACCTCAACTTAAATTCGCCAAGCCCTGAAACTACCCGCTAAGCCTCCACCGCCAATATCTAAAGCTCAAAACCGTAATCAATCGGGTACTGGGGTTCGGGGTAACAACCGTAGGTGGGGGAAGCAAACAGGCTCAAACCTTGGCACATAGTTCAAACTGCGTAGAAGTTCGAACCCAAAACCAAGCCTCAACCCTATACCTTTAAACCCTACAAACCCTCAACACCTGAACCCTAAACCCCTACACCCCAAAACCCATAAACCCAATAAACACGAACCTCTCATAACCTAAACCCCACAAACCCGGCAAAACCCAAACCCAAATTAAGCCTGAGGAGACATTGCTCCACGCGCTCCCAGAGAGGCCCAAAGTTTTTGTTTTGTGGTGCCCTAAGGGTCCATGTACCCAAATAGCTGGGTTCTGGAGTACCATACTTGAATACATTTTTGCTTGGGACCTGTTCCTTTAGGGAACCATTATGAAATTAAAGTCTATACTTTTTGCTCCCTGGTTACTTCAAAGTCTAGAATAGTATATTCCCTGTAGTCTCCATGGTAGTTCCTTTTGGGGGTTACCTTTTAGGATCCTTAATCTAAAACTGGTTAAACCGAAAAAGGAACTACAATGGAGACCATAAGTCGGGTTTAGGGTTTCAGGTTTTAGGGTTTCGGGGTTTAGGGGTTAGGGTTTAGGGCTGAGAGGCTTCAAAGTACCTATACAGGAACTATTTTAAGGCCAGTAGATACTAGTTGGGTACATGGACCCTGCTACCCTAAACCCTAAACCCCTATGGCAATTACCCCTAAAGCACCCTTATAGAACCCCAAAAGCCACCCTAAACCCAAAGCCCTTTAAAGGTACACGGACCCGTAGGGTTGAGCCTTCTTTGGAAGCCCTGAGCCTATCGCTGAGTCTTCTGGTTGAGGGATTTCCAGCGAACAGAGGGTGTTGGGTTTAGGTCATAGGCCACAAGAGAGGGTTTAGGGTTTAGGTTATAGGCCATGTAGAGGATTTAGGGTTTAGGGTATAAACCATAACAGGAGGGTTTAGCGTTTAGGTTACATGCCAAGCCGGTTTGGGGCTTAGGTTATAGGCCACCAGAAGAGGGTTTAGGGTTTAGGTTACAGGCCATGTAGGTTTCAACATCTTCGGAATCCTTCTTTATTGAAGATTTGGCCCCTTTCTTGAGCTTGAATTGAAGTCCCTAGACCCTAGACCCTAAACCCTAAACCCTAAAGTGCTCAACCCATGTCTTGCGGTCTCTGTACCCTGGTCCCAGCCACCCGAAAGGGGCTTGGCTCAACCCGGAGCGTTCCGAGCCCTAGGTGCAAAGCCCGAATCAACGATGAGCTCAATGCCCCTAACATTTTCGTCTAACATAGGGGCGTAAATAACTTCCAATTGTAGTTTGTGGGCTCCTATTCTAATTCTGGTATAAGATACCCCAAAATCCTATTCTGATTATTAAGGCCCCTATATTAAGCCGTTGGGTGCAGGTTCGAGTCTTCAGGTCACATCAACAGGTCGGAACCCCCTAAGCCATAAAATGCTGCAAGCTCAGAGCGGCTTAGGCTTGAGGGTCCGCAGCACCTTTGTGCTTATCAGAGTCCTGCAACCCCGAACAAAAATCCTATGCCCTATGGCCGACGCAGTAAATGCTACGCCCTAAGCCCCTTCACCTTCAACCCCTAGCCCCTAAGCCCCGAAACCCTAAACCCCTAAACCCTAAACCCTAAACCCCTAAGCCCCTAAACCCTAAACCCTAAACCCCTGAACCCCTAAACCCCTAAACCCTAAACCCCCTGTACCGTAAGCCCTACATTGACAGGTTGATTCGGATGGCTGCATGGAATCGCACGGAGGTGCAGGGGACTTCTGGGCGGTGCGCTGCCGCTTTATTATTAGGGATTAGGGTTTAGGGTTTAGGGTTTAGGGGTTTAGGGTTTAGGGTTTAGGGTTTAGGAGGTTTAGGGGTTTAGGGGTTTAGGGGTTTAGGGTTTAGGGTTTAGGGTTTAGGGTTTAGGGTTTAGGGGTTTAGGGTTTAGGGTTTAGGAGTTTAGGGTATTAGGGCCCTGGAGTCGCAGCGTTTGAAGGGCACCGAGATTTACAACTTCAGGTACTGTAGGGTTCGGGCCAGTCTCAAACATTGCTTCGGGTCTAGCTGTCCGGGCCAGGGTTGGATTCTGACAAGGGTTTGGGGTTTGGGGTTTCGATGTTTCCGTTTTTGTTTGAACAATAAGACAATCAGCAGCACTTGCTTCGTAAACCGTTCGCACTTGTAGAAGAGCTTTGTGAAGACTCAATCTCTGAAGCGAACCCCTGTTTTGATTGTGTTGCTCTCTATGTTGGGGCGAGGGCCTACAGTGGATCATCAACGTTATGCAACTATGCTCTTTAAGACATTGGCTCTGCAACCTTGAAAAATTCGGAGTGAGGGCACACAGACTAAACCCTAAAGTTGGCTACTTGGATATCGTTTTTGTTGTTTCTATGATGTCCTAGCTGTAAGGTTTCTTCCATGAAAACATACTATGGTCGATATTCTGAGACGCGCGTCCAGAAACTTCTCCCGCACTGGGAGGAGAAGTCTGCCGCTGACATCTTTGAGACTATTTGCGCCTGCGTGCCAGCCGATGCTCTGAAGGCTTGGTATAGAGTAAGCTGCACAGAGATCTCAATTCCCTTGTCCTGAGGGTCCAAGTAGTCCTTGTTTATGGTTTTAGGTACCCAAAAAGGCCCCAAGGTCCTGAACAAATAGGGGGAACTTGGACCCTTAGGGTTGTGTTCAAAGGCAACTTGGAAGTCCGGTTTGATTCGTGGCATATTCCTCGATTTGGGGAGGAGTTGGGCTCTCTGCGTCCTGAATCTTGCATTCAGCCTTGGATGATAATGAAGCCCAGTTCCAGATTTTCGGCTACTTCAGAGAGAGAGACGCAGCATCCAAGGCGAGAAACGGGATGACCCGTAGGTGTCTTGTTCGAGGCTCTTGTTGTTGATTCAAAAATGGCTATTGCACTTTTTTACCCATATGCCCCATAGCAGTTCCTTTTTGGGATTACCTTCTAGGATTCTAAATATGAACCCCAAAACGAACTACTATGGGGCCAATGGGTATTCATTCATCACCATCATTAGCACCATCATCGTCCTCGTCACCATCGTCATCGTCATCGTCTTTGCCATACTCAGTTTCATTATCACCAGAGCGCAAACCTCAGGCACGTTCACTTTACAAGGGGGAGGACCGGTGTCCATAGGATTGTTGCTGTGATTATCCGTTGCGTATCCCTTAGCAAAGATTTTGCTATAGGGGCCTTAATAACTAGAATAGGGCTTGCGGGTGTATTCTACTATACTACTAACTATAATAAGAAACATTTAAGCTCCTCCACATAGGTGTTCTGAGCCCACTGAAACCTTAAACCCTGAACCCCAGATTCCCCAAAGCCAGAGCCCACTGGCAAGAGCATGGCCTGCGTATACCTGACTGGGAGGTTCATGGGTAGTTACAAGTGGGGGTTATGAGTAGAGCAACTATAGTTCTAGCCCATCTTAGGGGATTTATAGCCCTACTTATAACTACCCATGAACCTCTACTTGTCATGGTTTTTCCGGAACAGGGAGCACTCAGCCACTAAGCTGGCAAGGGCATGGCCGGCACGATGGAGCAGTTCGGCCTTCGTCCGCTCCACTCAGCCATCCTGCACTTCAACCAGGCCCTTTTTGTTAGCACTTGGGTTTGGGGTTGAGGGTTCAGGGTTTCAGGGTTTCAGGGTTTAGGGTTTTAGGGTTTAGGGTTTTAGGGTTTTCGGATTTAGGGTTTCGGGCACTTGGGGGTTTAGGTTGTTTCAGGGTTTAGGGGTGCAGGAGCTCCCTGTAGAGGGTTTAGGGTTTAGGGGTTCATATGTGGCTCTTTATGGGCTCTGTAAGGGCTCCACAAGACAAGGGGGGACCATTATAGATCTGTAACGAATTGACGGCTCTCCATTGTAGTTCCTTTTTGGGGTTACTTTTTAGGATCCTGAATCTAAGACTGATTAAACCGAAAAAGGAACTACAATGGAGACCATAGGTACAAGGTTGTGAAGTGGAAGAGGGTTCAGGTGGGCCTGTGGGTTGGCGAGAGCTGTTCGTGGGTTCTGCAAGTGTTCTATGAATCTTTTTTGACTCGATAGTCAGTGGCGAGCCAAAAAGGTTGTGCAGGAAAGCCCTGCCAAGGTAGTCTAACCTGAAAGATTGAACTTGTTACACAAATGGGTATGTGGGAAGTAGTCCAAGTTAAGCTGATATGAGTATATCCATAGCCTTGGGGCAGACTTTGATCACCGACATGAACATACATGTTTACATGTTTGTATACAGACATACCTGGACCTGTGCCCTTGCTGGCAGCTTCCAGGGGACAGGTCCGATTTGGCGCATGCGAATCTGAATGAAGCACGCATGCCAGGCTTATGGGGAGGAGCCCCGAATATGAATGGACGTGCAAAAAACGCCATGATGAAAGAAGCAGGTGGTATAGTACACTGGTGGGACTATAAGGGGCTATACCCTAAACACTAAACTCGTAAACCTTAGGTACTCAGGCTGACGGAAAAGGGGCGATGAACAAATACAGTACATAAGCCCTACCTATAGTATCCATTGTAGTTTGTTTTTTTGCTTTAACCCATTTTATATTAAGGATCCTACAAGGTAACCCCAAAAAGGAACTACAATGGAGACTTTAGGTAGGTACTTATGATTCATAACCCTAAACCCTAAACCCTAAACCCTGATTCATAAAAACCCAGTGCCTTGGAGCCAGTTAAAACCCGGACAACTCCAGGCCTTAGCCTGAAGCCTTTCTTGTGTGAAGGATCCAAAAAGGCTGAGCTCACAATGCCTATAGGATGGGGTTTAGGGTTTAGGGTTGAAGGAGTTTAGGGTTTAGGGTTGATGGGGTTTAGGGTTTAGGGTTGAAGGGGTTTAGAGTTTAGGGTTGTAGGGAAGGGGCCCTAAACAACCTTTGGGAGCCCACGTATGCTAAGGCCATCGCTGCCCTGCGTGCTGCCCGCGAGGCCAAGGCATGGTCACCGATTCTGGATGCCTTATAATAGGGTCTAAATTAGAATCGGGTGTGGGGGCATCTTGTGGTATAGTTAAGAACATGGGGGGTTTCCGAAAATAGGGGACCCTAGTATAGTACCCTGAATAGTAGGATCCTTATTATAGGGACCCCAAAATACGGTACCCCCTAATTTCGGAACCTCCCACGATTAGCCTTCTGTTTGTACATACCCAGAGCCGAGGGTTCAACATGAGGTTCTCGAAAGCTCTAGCATGCTCTTGATATTCGCGAAGTTCAATGAAGCAATTGGGAGTTTAGGCAGAACGGAAAGTTCGGCTTTGAATGAAGAAAGGGCTTGTATGCAACTAACATGTCAATGTAAGTTCAAGACCACACCGCAGTTTAACACAGTATAGAAGCCTGGCTAATTACCATGCAGTATTATTCCTCAGGGTTCCTTCTTATGGCTATATCATAAGATACCCCCAAGCCCTATTCTAGTTATTCAGATCCCGACATCATTATTCTTACTTTTCGGTTCTTCAGCCGATCAGTCCTACCCTAAGGGTCCATGTACCCAAATCGTATATATTTTGGCACCATTGCACCCATATACGGAATAATTTAAGGCCAAAGCATATATTTCCCATAAAACCCTAAACCCTAAAACCCTAAAACCTAAAACCTAAACCCTAAACCTTAAACCGTAGGGCTACAGATCCCCGACCTTTGAGGCCGCAGAAATGCGCAACCTTCAGAAGCAGCTGGAGGATGCCACCAACAAGAGACGCCTGGCAAGTTTTCATTTAGGGGTTTAGGGTTTGGGGTTTAATTGGGGTTTGTCTGAGGGCTTTGGCAAGGGGTTTACGGTTTGTGGTAGAGCTTGTATGTCCTTGCGTCTAATGAAAATGACGATTTCCGGTTCAATGTCTTGGCACGTAGGGCTTGTAGGTTTGTCAATTAAGGCTTTGGGGTTCCTGTTTTGGGGTTTGGGGTTTCTGGGTGCACGGGTGTCTGAATTCAACGGGCCGCGGGGTTTTGTGGAAATGCTATGGCGGCATCACGCAGCGTTGCGTACGGTGGTGTGGGGCTTGGTTCGAACCAGGACCCTCCCCGCACCCTGAAAAAGGGGTATATGGTCGCGAATTAAGGTGATTTAGGGTCTAATGGAGGGTAGAAGGAGTGTCTAGGAAAGAAGCTGTGCTTTCTGATTTCATCCGGCCACACGGTTGCTTTTAATGAGGGTTTGCGGTGGGTGGTTTACCTTAACCCCAAATAACTGACTTGTTTAACGACATATCTAAGTAAATCAGAAGAAGCAGCCCTAAAAAGGTAGGTTTTTCTAGGGTGCAGGTAGGGTTTATGTAG
This sequence comes from Symbiodinium sp. CCMP2456, assembly GCA_905221635.1. NCBI lineage: Eukaryota > Dinophyceae > Suessiales > Symbiodiniaceae > Symbiodinium > Symbiodinium sp. CCMP2456. Next base: position 30,555 of record CAJNDV010031267.1, on the reverse strand, counting down.
GACTAGGGGCCACACTGACCCTCCCCTCCCCCCTGAACTCTAGTCTCGGCAAGAACGGAGCAGGGCCGTTGCTTGCTACAGCGGACTGTGCAGGCCTAGTTTCTGCTCCGTTTTAGAGTCGAAGGGCTGTGGAGTTGGGTGAAGAGGGATCAAGCAGGATCTGGCTACGTTGGGGGGTAGTTTCAAGATTTCTGACGGTTAAGGGTATTAAGATCATACCGACATTGGTGGCCTGTCCTGTTACATGCACTTTTGCAAAGACTTTGCGTGATGCCCGACACCATAGCTTCTCGATGTTTTTGTCTTTGGCATAGTTCCCTAAGCCCTAAACCCTAAGCCTTGCATCCTAAACGCGAAGCTCAAGCAGGGTCCAGGTTTCAAGAAGGCTCTGATAAGCTCTGATTTCATAATAGGGGTCGGAATTGGATTAGGGTTTAGGGTTTAGGGTTTAGTTGGTAAAATGACCCTCGCTTGGCCCTTCTTAAAAGGTCAGAGTACGACGATGTCGCAGATTCGCCACGTAACTTGGACCTGCGACGAGTTGCTTGTGATTCCTGCAGGACCACGTAGGGTCGCTCAGTGGCTTTAGCACAGGGTTTAGGGTTTAGGGTTAATGTACGGCCTAAACTAAACAAAATACTTACCAACAGTATTTGTTAGGTTCCTTATGCTAACTAACTGTATATACTATATACGAACTACTACACTCCCAAAACATTACTCTAGTGAAACGCACGGCCTCCATTTGATATGCATAAGAACTGCCGTGGGTCACCGGGCTGTAATGGAGATCCTTGATCGCTTCTTGTCTTGTGTTCATTTGAATCCGCTCGGACCTTTCAGTTGAGTGCAGCGCCACCTCCCTTTAAGGCACAGATGTTGCGCCATGAAAGAATGTCCATGGAAAGTTGAGCAAACCTCCCGTCTAGGCTGATTTCCACTGTAGTATCGGGTCCAAGTTTCACCCCGGACTTAGCTCCAGGTCCGGTCGGCGCCGGGTGGGCAGGCCCAGAGACTCCAAAACCCCTTAATTAAGGAATATACCTTAAACGATAATAGGAATCCTAATATGACTTAAGGTATATTCCTTAATTAAGGGGTTTTGGAGTTTCCGGATTCCCCGGTTGGGTGTTTAGGCCTCAGAGGTTGGGAATCCTGGTCCTTGGGCTAAGGAGTGGCCAAAACCCTGAATGCTACACCCTAAAACCCTAAAACCCAAAACCCTGAACCCTAAAACTGTATGCCCTAAAAACCCTAACCCCTAAAACCCAAAACCCCTAAAGCCCAGAACCCTAAGCCCTAAAACCCTTAAATCCTAAACCCCTAAACCCCTAATCCCTAAGCCCTAAACACCCAAAACCCTAAGCCCTAAAACCCCAAAACCCTAAGCCTTAAAACCCAGAACCCCTTAAGCCCCTTCGGTACGGCCACAGACTCACGAAGCCACGAGACAAAGTCTGCCCGCCGGAGCAAGCCTATCTTTGTAAGGGTTTAGGGCTTTTAGGGTT
>CAJNDV010031266.1:28677-49918 GCA_905221635.1 Symbiodinium sp. CCMP2456 | reverse complement strand
CAGTCTTGTGGGACATTGGGATGTGGAGGACCGAGGCCGACTGTGCCTTCTGATTTTTGTGGAAGACGTACACGCATGCAGTGGGCCAGCCTATCCGGTGTGCTACCCAGATCGTACTGGAGACACAATTATTGGCCCTCCAGGGGGCGATGGTAATCAATCCCCTGCTGTACCCCTCTTCCAACACATCTCGCCGAGGGCGTAATGCCGCCGTTCCTCCCTTCACAACTACAAGCTGCCTGCCCTGAAGGAACTCCGAAGTATCCGGAGTCGGGAGGCCCGCGCTCCAGGCCGCCAGCCATCTCGGTAGCATGTTACTCCAGCCTGCACGGTTGGACGCCTGCCATTCCCAGTGTTCATGTTCGCCGTCCTGCCTGACACGGGAGTAGAATAGCCTGAACTTATGGAGCGGGCACTCACTGAGCCACGAGGGGCGCAGAGTTCGCAGCGCCAATTTGTGTGAGCTAAGGGTGCGCACCAAGACTGTAAGCGGCGTATCCACCTGACATCGTGCCAAGTGGCCCATATAGGTCCATATCCTAGTGAGCCACGTCACCTGCCAGCGGGGTCCTGAGAACCTATCGCAGTACAACTTCAGAGCTCTTCTAACCCCTTGCGTGTTTTCAACCCATGTGCTAAACGGGTCCGGAGCAAATCTGAAGATTCCCAGCAAAAGTGAGTTCTTGAGAGGCCTTCAAGAGATCTAAGGGACCTGACACTGGGCCACACCACTGAACTACACCACGACCAGCGGGAAGAAACGTAGCTTTCAAAGAGCGTCGCTTTCAACCTGTGAGGCGTGGAGGGGTGATCAAGCAGCTTTTTCATGGCGAAATACGAGTTCGTCATTTTACGCAAAGAGTGTGTAAGCATGGATTCCGGATCGTTGGTGTGTCTGAGGGGGACCCCTAAGAAAGTAAGGGCGTCACGCCCCTCCAGTGGGACAGCGCTGTTTCTCGGCCACACACCTGGAGTAACTCCTTTGATGTTCAGGACCTGACACTTCCTCGCATTGATAAAAAGGCCGATGCACTGCAAGCTGTCCGTCAAGTCTCGCAACTTCCTCTGGAGCTCTGCTGCACTCATTGCGAACAACAAAATATCATCGGCATACAGCAGAAAGTGTGGGAGGCAAAGTCCGTCTTCCCAGGCCGGGAACATTGCGTTCCATCTCGGCTGTAGCCCCCTTATGTGCCTATCTATTACCCTGGCGAACAGATCGGCTGAGTAGCTACTTCCTTGCATGATGCCCTGCTTCACCGGAATTTGCCAGGAATGGGTCCCTAAGGACATGTGCAAGCGATTTGCCGAGCATAGATACCGTCGACTGTTTGGGTGCCCTTCCTACAGCCAAGCTGGCCACTCGCGAAAGGCGGGCATCGTGCTGCGACCCTGTTCATGATAAGTCTCCCAAAGACCTTTGATAAACAAGGGGACAGACAGATGGGGCGTAGGTCAGAAGGGCATGCTGGAGCTGGAGTCTTGGGTAATAGAACTACCTTGGCTTCCGCCCAATTCGACGGCACCGCAAGCTCGTCATGCAATAAGCGGTTGAAGTACTGCAGTAGCTTGCCCCGAGAGTCCTGCCGGTGATACGTTTTGATGGCTTCGTAACACACTCCGTCCATGCCTGAGCTCGTACGTGGTTTGCATCTAGCAATGGCTGTTGCCAGTTCGTCCTCATGAAAAGGCCGTGGTTGGATCGACGTATGAGTACGAAGCATCTGGTCGACAGCTTCTTTAGTAGGAGCGGGCAAAAAGGAGGAGTACTTAGCTTCATAAAACTGCTGAAGTTCATGTGCCGCTTGTTGTTGCCCGCCTCGAAGCTCGATGTAGCTCGTTTCAAAGGAGCGCTGTGCCGCACTCTTACGAAGGTAGGTTATCGCCTTTCGGTCTCCCGCGCGGGCATCCTCCAAGATCTTGATCTTGTGGTCCGCCTTGGCCAGAGCCCGCTCGTGACGGACCTTGCACAGCAGGGCTGCCTTTACCTGCGGATCCGTTGTCCCCCGCCTTTCTCTAATCGACTGCTTGAGTTCGGGAGAGTCCTGGTACCGCAGGGAGGCAGGGCGAGTCGAGTGGCTTGCACATAAATTCGCGAATTCAGTCGGGTCGAAGGGGACCTCAGCTTTTGCATATGCTTCCAAGGGTCCGGGGGAGGTGCACCACCTACCGCACTGCGTTCTGGGCCTCATCGCTCGGTTCACTAGTGGGCGGGGTGTGCGGATGACACTGAAAACCGGCGAGTGGTCCGAAGGCAGGGCTTCTTTCATGTCATCTCGTTTGAACGACACAACTTGAACCCTATGCGCTCGCAGCAAGATGAAGTCAATTTCGCTGCTTACCCCCCTTGCACTCCAGGTGTGGCCCACGGAGCGGTTATACCGCAGGTCATATTTGGAAATGAGAGCCCTCAACAAGCCCATCCCCGGAAACTCGTCAACCCTAGCGTGAAGGTCCTGGTTCACGTCCGCTCCGATCAGGATGACGTCCTGGGGCTGCGCGTCTCGGATTCCTTCATCGAGCCCTTCAAGGGTGCGTCTCCAAACCGTTTCGGCGTCCGCGTCCGGCCGCAGATCAGAGCTCGCTCTTTTACTGTGAGGAAGGTGGAGGCATGCAACATGCAAAACGTGCTGGGGACTTGCAACATGCAAAAGAATTCCAGCTTTCAAGGCTAGACGGGACTTTACTGTCAGGCCTATGTCAGCACGTACCAACACCGCCTGGCACCTGAAGGCCTCCTCCGCCGAACATACGTACATCGTGTACGACGTACGACCAAGCAGACACGGACGAGAAGTGACATCGGGGGTTGCATCTTTGACCCCACCTAATTCCTGCAAACAGAGAACATCAGGAAGTTGCACCATGTCCTCCCACAGATTAGAAAGGTCCTCTACAGCTTTGCCATGAAGATTCCACGTGCAACAAACAAACTCAGTCTTCGGGAAAACACGCTTGTTCCGGCCTACCCCCTAGCTTTGTGAAACCTCCACTTCAAAGTGTGAATGTACCACCTCCAGCGTTGTGCCTATCAACTGCGCAACCTGGGGGCCCGGAATCCACCAGCCCGTCTCCGAGCCTCGCGCGTCCAGAAGCAACAAGCCCCCTTCCGTTGGTTTCTTGTCATCCCAATGTGCTAAGATGCTAACCCCCTTGACCCAGAAGCGTCCTCGCCAGTCAAACTCAAAGTCCGCTTCACTCAGAAATCTCGTTATCAGGGCCTTGATGGTCACGATGGCGCGGATTCTAGCTCGCTCGGCTGGGCTTCGGTTACGTTTGGCCCACAGGGGGCGAGGGGGTTGGCCAGGTATGTCACTCGGCCTGCTAGCGTTTCGTAGGGCCTCTACGCACAAGTTCTGTACTTTTCTTCTGTCCCTGAGATTAGGCTGCATGTACAGCAAGTCAACACGACATGTGTTAGACCTTACCGAATTCACATGCACATCCTGAAGCAAAGGGAGGCATTCCGCCCTTGCAAACCATGCTCTGACTTCCTCCTCAATAGCATCACGCCTGGCGTCTGCCCACCCACCTAGCGCAATCTGCCAATCATCATGTACGCCCTCTTTGGGTGTGCGAGGCGAGGCATAACCTGAGGCGGAAGCCATGCTGGGACTGCGCGACCTGAGATCCCGTAGCTCTGCTTCCAGTGTTGACAAGCGGGCTTCGAACGCCTGAGTTCTCTCAAGATGTGAGTCCTGGCGACTCTCCAGGGTCTTAATCTTATCCGACATGCTTTGTAGAGTCCTGTTATTGACCTGCAGTTGTTCTAATGTATCTTGTTGACCCCGATCCAACCTTGAAAGACCCTGCTGAAGATCCTGTGCCCACGGCGGAGGTGCATCCTCACCAATATGGTATGTGGCTGGCAGGGAGCGCTTATCTTTAGCGGGAGGAGGACCTGGACCACCAAAGACAGGGGGAGCTTGGAGACCAGGGGCCGATATTTTAGAGGGAGCTGCTTGAGGAGGTCCTTCGGGCCTGGCTTTTTTACCGGGGCTGCCCTGGGGCCCCGAGGCTTTGGTTTTAGGAACAGAGGGGTGCTTATTGAGGAGCTTCTGAGCCGCTTCCAAGGCACCGTCGTTTGCCGCAGCAAGGGCGTTCCGAAGTCCCGTACCCCCCCCAACTTCCCCCATTCCCCCCCTTCCCTCCCCTCCGGTCGCCGCCAGAAGCGCCGCATGCGCGGCTTCGCGCATTTGCGCATCTTCATTCCCCCCCAACAGCCGCCCCCCCCCCACGGGGCTGACGTCGTCGTCGTGAAGCGGGGGGAGATCCAAAGTCTCCTGTTCATCCAGCGGGGTGCCCATGTGTACAGGGGACGCACGGGAGGCACGAACGGACGAGAGAGCACCGAGAGACAGCTGCAGCAAAAGAAGGCCTCAGAACAAACGCGAGGGGGGATACCCTGGAGCACTGGGGGGAAAAGCCGCTTTGGCACTTGAGCCAAAATGGCTTGAGCCAAAATGGCTTGAGCCAAAATGGCCTACATACGGTTTAGGGTTTAGGGAGTGTGGATTTTTTTGGGAGTTTTTTGTCCCTCTCGCATGGCTGAGGACGATGCTCACGGCGAGGTCTTATTGGGGACAACATATCGTAGCATGCGGCAGGGTTTAGGATTTCTATACTATCCAGTCGTTCTCGGAACCCTAAGTATAGGATTGGGAATGATGTAGAAGATAGAAACACCAGCGGGCTCTCGCTCACAATCTACATAGATCCCTACCGTGGCACCTTATCTTAAGTCTTAAGTTCCTTAACAAGAACCCAGGAGTAGAAACGCAGTGACGGCTGAACAAAACTCCGGCCTTCTCTACGGGCAGTGCAGACACGTGCTCTTGCAATTTCACTGTCATGTCTCAGGTCCTCTCTCAGGAGCACCAAAAAAATCTCGTCACTTCTCACTGCTTGAGCCAGAAGGCCAGCAGAGTTCATTCCGCAGATCGCGACAGCTGACAGATAGGCCGGGACAAAGACATGGCAGCGAAACCAAGGCCTGTGGCATCACGCCTCCATTGAGGCCTTTTCTTGACCAGGGCCGCATCACGCCGCCTTGAAAACAGCTTGGAAACATATGGTTCACATATTGCACAAACGGCGGACCAGCCTCTACAAACTTGGAGAAGAAGTCTTTGAATTCCTGCAAATCCACCTGCATCCACCGACACTTTCGGAGGCAGAATAGCGTACGCACACAGACACACATTGCAAGGCGTTTGAAGTTCAACCTAACTTTCCCTTCCTGCCCGTCACCGTTGGTATCGGCTCTCCACCACAGAGCTCCGATCTGCGTCTGCGTGACATCGGGGACATGTGTCAGCAGAAAGTTTGTAAAAACCTGAGCTCGCAAGCATGTGACAACAAGATACAATGTCCCGACAGCTTCCCGTGAATGGCTTCTCTGCAGCTTCCAAAATGCACGCGCCATTCTCTGCCTTCTGTTTGGAGCTTGGTCTTTGTTTCAACCATTTGTTGTGGTGGTCGCTCTCCGTTACAAATCTGCAATACCTCGGTCGCCCTTCTCCGAGTCAAATGTGAGGTCTGCTTCTGTGTCCTGCACCATATCCATGTGGCAGTCAAAACACACATAAACACAACATCTTTGAGCGCAAACTGCGTCTGCTCTGCCTTTCCTCCGTTGGGTGTGTTTGAAGGCAAGCAGGGGTAAACGCCAAAGCCACCCCGTGAGCGGCGGGCTTCTCACACGGCTTCGTCCGGCGTTCATGCTTCTGGCCCTGCTGATCCGCAAGTCTCAACAAGGGCTTTTCCCTGGCGCCGGCCCAAGCCATCCCTCCAGCCACAGGGCTGGAGGAACGACCTCCACCCCCGGGCCTGTCTAGAATTGTGATATTTCTGAGGGATGCTTCCCTTTTCAGCTCTTTTTGCTGAGTCGGCGAGCCAATCCAACATTCTCTCTCCTCTTCCACACAGCCAAAGGACAGCACTCCAGCACTGCTCTCACACATAGATGCGCACTGGTCATGAAGTTCGGTGTGCTACTGACATTTCAGGATGAGGCTTGGCTATGAACCGTCGGTGACCCCCCTGGACCCCCTGAACTTTCCTCATCCCCGCTGTCTTTCGTGGTCAAAATGGACTCTTCTGCTCTGGGAGTTGCAAACCTATTCTCTCTCTCTCTGTCCCTCTCCGTCCCTCTGAATCTGCGAGGCACAAGTGGGGAGATGGCGCCAGGCCCATTCCAGCCACCAAGATTGCGAAACAAGGCCGCAGGAGTCTCCTTGTTCGATTTCTTTACCTTTCCGGCAACGCAAAACGAAAGCTGAAGATCAGACTCCGCCGACGGGCCTTCTTCAAAATGGTCTGCAACTGTTGCTCAAGAGGAACAGCCTGAAGATCGGCCCAGAGTCCCAAAGCTCACAAGCCCAGGATGCTCGCAACGCTGAAGGAGCATGGGCGAACATCAGAGGCCCCCGCAGGAGCAGACTTGGCGGTAGCTGTGCTGGCTGCTTTCGCCGCCGAGGCTGTGTTGAGCGAGAGCTTCCTGAGCATCGTGGCTTTTCTGCAAGAGGGGACGGGGACAACAGAGAAGGGCTGGCCCATCAATCACCACCGACAATTGCAGCACAAGCAAACCGCCGCACAAGTACTCCTCCTCGCAAGCGACACTGATAGATGGTGTTTCATATTCTATGTGCTGGATGAATCCGCCGCGGCACTTGGTGAGCGACGTCAACATCCTATCAGGGAGAAGGACAAAAAAGTGTGTATCGACAATCCTTTGGAAGTTCATGTTCCCAGAGATCCAGCCAACACGTCCCCCAGACGACTGAAGCATGCCAGCTCACATGCACGGCCAGATTCTTAGAGGCCTGGTGGCAGCTTTGCCCCTGTCTGTGTTGGCATTGTCTGCCGACTTGTAGTCGTTCAAGAACCTGTGGCAGGCGGACAAAGCCCGATTGGGCGCACACGGAACTGAATCAACACGACAATGCATCCCCCTGAAGAAATTAGAAACCGGTGTGTAAGCCGACGAAGAGTCAGCAGCAGGCGACAAGCTAGCTTGCAGCCTGAAGGGTTAAGCAAAGCTTGCCATAATCCCAAAAATCACAACCAAAACTCCCTCAACCTTAGCTCCACAGCCCCTGCACATCACTGCAAGTCTGAGGCCGCATATACACCACGGGTGCCTGTTGGTGGCCTTATCAGCGTGCTGCTGCGCCGCATCCTGGAAGTCCTTGTTGGCCTTGACCTGCTCTGCATCGCGTCGAGCGATGCAGATCACTGGGCCGCGACTACAGTAGGACCCACTAAGAGTATTAGTATGAGCTTGTTGGGAGTAAGTCTGACTCTCATTCTTTAGGAGAAGCGGCGCATGACCAAAGCTGCCTTGGCTGCGTCGTTCAGGCACCGTTTTGGAGGCTCTCACAGGCCCCTTTCTTGACGTCCACCAACTGACCGAGCTTAGAGAAGTGCCTCCTCAGAAAGCTTCCGAATTCCTCTTTTGACTCTGGCCTGGTTCAGGCGAAGCTGCATGGCCAGCTTGGCCTTCTTCATATCCTGGGCAGGACAACGGTCTGGTCGTTGTGCCGGGCCCAAACCCCCAAGGCCCGGCCAGGCCTCCTTTGCTTGCAGCAGGTTGGCGGAAGCCGAAAGCCTGAGCCCGAAGCGCGGCAAAAGACAACCGAAGGCACTTGGAAAAGCCAAAGGCTTCCGCGATGCCACAGGGCTGCCCCAAGCTCTTCCATTCAGTCCCAGTGTCTCTTGCCCCGGTTTCTTGTCCGCGGCAGCTGCAGCTGGAACCTTCAGAGGGACAAGCTTGGTTGCTGGGGCGCTATTCAAAGAGAAGAGATGCCACAAGAATCTGAGGCTCTCACTACACCCGTCACCGAGGTTTTCTTGGCACTGCCTTTGGCCTTAGCCTTGACGGCAGTCTCCAATCTCTGGACTTCTTCCTCCTGTTGAAGCAAAGGACATGTACAAGGCTGGCAGTCAGGAGTTCCAGGCCGTGGCCGTGTCCTTCTGCTTGAGCTCCTCCGCCTCTTTCTTGGTCATCTCCTGAACCTCCCAAGGCGGGAGTGACCGCCGCTCCCGGCTGGGGAGAGCAGATCCGGATGAAAGTTCCTGGTGAAAAGCACGCCTTCTTCATCATCTCTTGCGTGAAGGGTGGCACGGCATCCCGAGGGTGGGTACCTGGGCTGATTCAAAGGGCCATCTGCTGGAACTCTCAGAGCACTGCCCAGATGCTGCCCAGAAGCAAAACAGCTTGTACAGAGTCTCCCGGCTGTGCGCCCGTCCTTGAGCAGGGAGTGGGTCGGCATCCGCAGCGTTCACGGCGTACGAACTTCGTGCCGAGAGGCTGTCTTCCAGGTTGGGCTCCTGCGACTCTGGGTCCGGGTTGTCCACGAAAATGAACCTCCCCAAAACTGACTGCAGTAGCTTGAGGGCTGTTGGCGGCCAGTCTTGTTTGGGCCTGCTCGGATTGTTCCCAACGATGGCGTAGATGTGCTTGAAGCGCCAGTTAATCTCCACTTGCCGCTGGATCCACTCATCCTTCGAAGGACACGAAGCTTTCCCGGGCCAGTTTGGGGGGATTTGCCTGCTGCAAGGCTGAAGGAGGGCAGAGGTCTTTATACCCACCCTCCCGTGCTCGAGCTCTCACTGTCTCTCTCGTGCTATCCTCAAGTGCCTCGCAGCCAGGCATACTGCAACAAAACTTTCGGATCTTGCAGAAGGCATCCGGACATTCGGGGGTTGAAAGGGATTGCTGCCGCAGTTTGCAATTGCGGAGCACCTGTCCCAAATCTGCCTCAAGACTTTACCTGGCATGCATCCTGTCAGGAGTCTCTTCAAATCGAGGCCTTAGACTGGCCTGCCGAAACCTGCAATGTGAGCAGGTTGGTGGGCAGAAGGGCAGGAGAAGGAGCATGATGTTCCAAGCCGCCATGCCAACATGGAACAGACAAACAAGAAAACAAACGATGGCCAAAAGCAGACAGAGTCTGATGAATCCCGTATGTCAAATTCAACTGCAGCCGAGGCTCTGCATCCTCGCGACTTCGAGCATACTTGCTGGCACAGGTGACGACAATGTACAGGTTCAGGAGGCTGTCCTGAAAGTCTCTGCATGTCCGTGAACTTTTGACCCTACATCTCGTCGAGATGCACGGCGCAGAGCAAGGCCATTCCCCGCGAGCCCACGCACTGGTGCGCTCTCCTTCTATCTGTCCTATCTCTTGCTCGCTTGCTTGCTTGCTTGCTCGCTCGCTCGCTTGCTCGCTTGCTCGCTTGCTTGCTTGCTTGGGGTATGGGGACAGGAGGTCTCCTGGCCCGGAGGCCTACCCCCTACGGCTCGCCACGGTCTGTCTTCTCTGCCCCTTCCGGGATGGCCACGATGTTCCGCCGAATTGGCCTGTTCGAACCCCGGTCATCCGTCGTGTCCGGAAAGTTGCTAACTGCGGCATCTGCCCTCTCTCTCTCTAGCCCGCCTTGCGCGAACGCAACCCCAGTTCATTGGCAGACGGGTTCCCTTCGGGGATTCTCCCCTGTCGGGCCCAGCCCTCTCTCTCTCTCTCTCTCTCTTTACAGGGCTTGGGAGCAGCACCGGTCCAGCTACTGCCCTTTGCGCAAACGCAAACCCGCGGTTCTTTGGCGGAAAGACTACTCCTTGTAGGGTGTCCCCCCAAGGCACAGCTGTACTTCAACACCACAGGTAATTAGGGCAGCGACGTGCCCTGGAAGTCAGTACAGAGAACTAGGGTTACAGCAGTCGTCGCTCCCCCGCTTTCATGTGTCTTTGGCACTTAAAGCATGGCTTAATCCAACATGCAGGGCTGGGCTTCTTCCACTCAGCCAAATTGACCTCTCCCTGCGCTCGCAAGCGGGGCTGGGTTTGCTTTGCTTTGCTTTGCTAGGGGTTTACAGTTAGGAGGAGGTACCTCCCAACCCGCGCCGAGGCGCATCCCCATCCACCATTTTGGCAGAGGGGCTCAGCTGCGCAGCGGAGCTTCTAAACGAGCGGGGCTGGGCTGTCTCTCTCTCTCTCTCTCTTTCTTTCGCCAGGGTTGTGGTGCAGGGGTTTCTCTCTCTTCTTCTGCACAGCCAAAGGAGAGCAGTGCGCTCTCCCTGCGCGCGAGCGCGCCCTGGTTGTTTGTCTGGGTAAGACTTCGCTATACGATGAACCCTCTCTCATACCGACTCTTCACCTGTCAGTCGCGACGCAGACCGCAGCAGTTTCGCTCCGCCGGTACGTACGTATTCTGGCACACCGACAACTTTCTGCGGAAAGTTCAACCAATTACAGCGTCTACAACGACCTCGCTCAATCATCTGGATTATGCCCAACACTACTGCATTAGAGTGTAATGATGCGATACAACGGCAGAAGAACGTACAAGCCCAGCGCCCATCGAAGTAGCAAAGAAGCGGATCTAGTAACTCTGCCAAGCAGCATCGCCCCAAAGATACTCTGTAACGTAGATGAGCCTCGCCTCAGTATGACTCCGCTGCAAGATGTTTCGCAGTGAGCTGGCATTGGGGGGCGTGCGAATCTACAAGCAGAACAGGCATGGCAGTATCATACTGTAATTAGTTGCGCATCGTCCTGTCAACAGCTTGTAATGCAGCTATTGGAGTGGCAGTCTTGATGCATATTGAGCCATGCATCAATCGCATCATCCGTGATGCGGGCATTGCGCATCACGTACAGCAAACAGTCCACTCCGTGCCTTGCCAAGACGATAAAACAGAGGCGCCACAACTGCACTCCCGCAATGACATGCTACCACATTGCAGACTCGAGTTAGGGGTTCATCCTCATCGAACTAAGAAATCTCCGTTTAAGACTTGAGTTCAGCTCATCTGGACGGCTGCCCAGCTGCAATGCAGAGAGCGCGACATCCCTGATGCTGGCCACCACCTGCGCTTTCCGGACAATCATGGAGCTATCAAGGGCGCTATCAAGTGCTGTTTACGGTCTTAGGGGTCGCTGTACAAACCTGGAATCCACGTTGAATTGAAACCTCAAGCCGCTGGTAGGGCCTTGTCTTGGTCGATCTCCGTATCTCCCAAGCCGATGGTGTCAAGGACGACCAAGGAACCGTCCTCGGCTTCGTACCTCGGTCGGCATCGAGCAGCTCGCCAGGTTTTTTGCCTCCTACCTAGCTTGGACGAAGCCCGTATTCAGCGCCAGGTTCGGGGCCCGGGGGTGATGTTTCTCAAGCTTTTCTGAAACCGTTCTGAAACCGTGCGACCAAGCAAGGGATGCTGCACTTGCTGCCAGGCTGCTTCATGATAGAATCCAGGTTCGTGATCTCAGTTTGTGGCTTCCGTTTTCAACATGTACGGGTGAGGCTCTCCGATTGAGCTTCGAGAATCCGAACTGAACTGCGCATATCGGTTTAGGCAGGTCACACTTGAAGTGTCATCACCTGAAAGAGGTGTCGCACATGCACGCAACCAGAAGCAAGCCCTGCGTTCCCCGCCGCACCTGAATCAAAGATTTGTGATCCAGCAATGAGGTTCCCGAGCGCACTCTTGCCGGCTCCAGTCATCCCGAACATCATTACCTGAGCCGATGCGTGCTTGCAGATTGGCGCTTAATTTAATCGAGTGCTGAAGTGTTCTGTGCAGGCGCTTTCGGGCCCCTTTTTAGGCTCCTCCGGAACCAGTGGCCAGTGCCCCAGCCCCGAGCTTCTCAGGGCCAAACTCGAACACGTAGAAGCAACGCTGAAAGAGGTGACCGACAAAGGGACCGCGACAAGGGAGGTCAGATCCAACAGCCATACTGATCACAGCACCATGGGATATGTCTGCATTGGGCTTGCCCATCTTGAAAGTTGTCTGCCTGATCGCACGACTGAGACCTCCGATCTGAATGCCAAACTCGTGGGGACAGGCAACAGGTTCTCACGGATCTCGCAACCGATCGTCCCAAATAAGGCATGTCGACGTTCATGGGGTTCGCAGGAGCACCTAGCCCAACTTGACACGACAGCCAACACCTGGGACGCGTGCAGGTCCAAAACAATGGCAGGAGTTTCGGGCCCGTGGATTTCGCAGGAGTTCTACTAGCCGAGGACAGTGCATGCATTTCCCAAGAGAGCCTCGTGCTTGTCACCAAGGCAGTCGTGTTTCTTCGGGAGCACACACACACTCCGGCTTCACTTGTAACATGATTGACATGATTGGGTCCGTTGGGCAAGTGCAACATGGCCTTCAAGCCCTCCATGGCAAGAGGTCGAACATGATTTCGATCCACACATTCTGTGATGATGAGCGAGGCACCGACCAGGAATCCGACGAAGACACTGGCGACATGCGGAGTAAACCACGCAAGGGAACGCACTGACCGAAAGCGTACGGAACACCGGTGCTTTGCATCCTCACTGGCCAGCGGTTTGCCACGACTGCGGCCGATCCCATTTGAGCAACCTGGCATACGTATACCCGATCCGCCGTTCGAATGCAAAGCACCCTCCACAGCGCAGCCAAAACGAACATAGCAATGGTACTGGTGCTGGAAATGGTTTAGGTGGTAGGCGCTGTGGGTGTGGCGGCAGTGGTGACAAGCCGAAGTAATGGACCTTCGTTCCTGCATTTTGGTTGTTCCTTCGCCTCTACTTTTGCTCCAGCATAGTAAGTAAATGGTTTCCTCCTGTTCTTATTGTCACTACGGCCGACGTATCATTCTTGACTGCTTCTCCTTCTTCCACTACTGCGACGACCACAACAACAACCGCTACCACCACCACAACCACTGAAACGACGACGACCACCACGACGACGACCACGACCACCGCCACCACCACCACCACCACCACCACGACCACCACGAACACCACCAACAAAAAAAACAACGCCATCACCACCACCACCAGCAAGATCATGACGATCTCGACTATATAGCATGACCGCGACGACGAAGAGGACGCCGGCCCTGACGACTGCGACTCGGACACCACCACTGCTACTCTTGTTGCTCCTGTTCTGCTGCTGCCGCTAAGTCAAAAATGCGGATACAAATCGAAACAACAGCAATAAACAGCGATTGCTTTTCTTATGATTGTGGCTTGCTGCTCAACTTTTCGATTGCATTTTTCAAGCGGAAGGGCAACTCAGCGACTCCAGTCGACCATCTTGTGGGTGCATCACTCGAAGTCCTGTAGCTTTTGCCCTTTGCAACAAACCCCCATAAGTCGGAAGCTGGATGTGCACTCTGCGATTCTGTAGCGACTCTGTATTTAGGGCATGAAGGCACTATTCCAACATTACGGCAGTTGCTGTGGCACACAATGCACTGAGGTCTCGGCTGTGAGCTTCCCCCCGGGGGGCAGCACCCAAGGCATCTTCCGCTCAACAGCTGGCACGGCCTTGACCTCCCCTGGCTTCGTCATGGGGAGGACCTGCCACTCTCTCACTGAATATGCACGCACACACATACCTACATACGTACACACATACATACATACGTACATACATACACGCATCACAACACTGGAGAGACTTATAGAAACTTCAGCACGGTTCAGTTCTGGCTTCGACAGCCGCTGCAGACATCCTCAGCACGAACGTGCCCATCCACACTGCGAATGCTTTCGAGTCTCGGTTGTTAGACTCTTCTTTCAACGAGAGTCCGTAAGGCTGCATGCCCATGTCGCCAATGTTACTGCCTTTCTCCAGTTCCTGAAACTAATATGAAGAGCTTCAGGCTGTGGTATAATGACCTGCAGGTCGAGCTTGGAAGCTGCGAAATGCCAGAAAAACCCCCGACGCTTTCTTTTTTGCGGGTGAAGAGTCCGGCGGCTTTGTCCTGAACCCTCCAAGTTTGACGGGCCTTGGCATCCGTTGTGGTGCTGAGTGGTTCCGTCTTCTCCTCTCGGAAGCACGCAGCAGCGATCAGATGAAGCCGGGAAAGCGCAGGCACGGTCTCCTGGGCTATGGCGTGCACTTCCCCCTCACCGGGGGCATCTTGCGCAGCCACATCCTCGAAAGGCAGATCCGCGGGTCTCGGTGAGCCACCAATTTCTGATCTCAAGAAGCAGGTTTGCGCATGAGGCCTGCTATGACCTGTAATTTCCACGACGTTGCAGAACTGAAGGCAGAGGCCGCTCTTCGGCCAAGCAAGAGCCCAACCCGCACCCCGCGCTAGAAAGGGCCCATCCGCGGCTCTGCGGCCCGTGGGTCACTACATCTCCGAGAAGAACACCTCACTAAGATGGTGTGCCTTGATCTCGCGGCAGGGGCATCGCTGGCCCATGGCGACCGAAGGAAGGCCCAAGCAATCTGCTGCCAAGACAAAGAAATGACTGTTGTAGGGGTGTGGGACACCATCAAATTCATGGCATGGCCAAGGTGGCATACTACTTTATAACAGTGTGGCTCATGGCTTTGCTTAACTGCGAAGCTTGCTCACTGATATGAGAGCGGTTCATTGTCATGTCTCGTTTCTGAGCCACACCGGGTGCGGTGCGTCTGCACTTCGGGCAAAGAAATCCCTGCAACTCGGGGACCACGCAAAATGCGGGAGAGGTGTTAGGGCTGTTAGGGTTTGGGTTTCGGCTAAGGTTTAAGAGCTTCAGCGATAGATGGGCCAGTCAGTGATTAACAGCTTCGCTTTCGTCGTGATCCTCGCTGGCACCAGTCGTCGATGACGACCTTGGGGCTCCACCTGCGCACCCTGCGGGCGAACCATGGCAGCAAGCCTCGAAACGAAAACAAAAGACGCCTCTAAGAAGCTCCGCGCCAAAAGATGTACCTGTGCCTGAGATGCTCTGAGGATCCAGCTCGTGAGCTGTACTCTTCGACGACGGGGGCACGCCCACCTATATAACGTTCTCCTCTTCTAGAACGAAGCGTGAGGAATGCGAAGAGCTTATGGAGGCCTCCTGGTCAACGGCCGCCAAAGCCTGTGGCAAGCCCATTAGACTATCAGTTCTGACATTCTGCGGCTTGTCATTGAAAGGCAGGCCTGAAACAACTTCGAGGGCATCGCAAAGCTCGTGCTCGAAAGCTTTTTCGCACTGTTGTTCGACCTTGGTAGACCATGCTGAGCATGCCTGGCATGCCGTGAGCCATGGGCCCATCTAAAGGCCTTTGCATTTTGCCAGGGGCACCCACACATCGCAGATCTCTGCAAGAGTCCTTGAAAACACCTGGCACGTACGGCAATCAATGACCCCAATTCCTTGCCAGGAACGCCGACTGGCAACGGAAACCGCACGTTTTTGGCTCCGGGGCTTGGTAAACTCTAGGGCGAATTCGGCTTCTTATCGGCGAGCCTGTACTCGACCACATCTTCTCTCGCCGAAAGCTAGCAGTCTCACTGATCACTGACGGCGGTCGCCCAAGAGCTGCAGCAAGAACAAAAAGAGCTGAATGATGTCGACATAGATGTTAATCGCCTAACGAACGCAAGACTCGCCACGCAGTTTGACACACCTTTTGTTGAGCCGGGCTGCTGCCATGCAATAGTCGTCAATGCTGAACCTGCGCCAGCCAACGGATGACACTAACGGATTGTCTCTGCTCGGAAGCCTCAGGCAGCAAAATTCCCGCAAAGTGTTGGACATGTTGCCCATGAACCGGCCTGAACTTGTTGTGCTTCCCTCCCACAATCAGCTGGGTATCGAAGATGATGTAAAACGAGAAGATGACCGCCCCAAGACCAGCGTAGATCATGTTCCTCGTGTACATTGAAGACAGTCTGAGAGAGGGAAAGACGAGGGGTGGGGAGAGAGAGGGAGAGAGAACAAACACAGCTTGGAATTCATCTGGCATGCCTACAAACTCGGATCTCACCGAGTCGCAACACCTGGAAGGCACCAGTGCCTCATAACATTGCAACGAGCGATTCATAGGCAACATGTTTCTAAATGTTTGGGGTCATCACGCTTTCTACTTGCGTCAACCTTGGCTGTGTGAGGTTTCGAGCTAGTGTTAGAATCCATTCTTGGCCGTTGCGTCTCTGGACATTCGGCTGAACATGGCTGTAGCTGGCCTTCGCTTTCGCACGTCCGGCCGATAAAACTCAAGAAATGCTTTCCAAGGTGCTCAGCGCTCCGGTCCTGGTTCCCAGAGCTGCTATAGCTTCCATCGGCTGCCGGGGGTTTCGGCACAGCGGGAGTCAGTTTCGGTGGGCAAGGTGGGCAGTTTCAGTCCCGTTCTCGCAGGTCTGGCCCTGAAGCTGACCATGGCATGAGACCGAAACTGACCATGTCCTGATCCGAAACTGTCCCGGACCATGTTCCTAAACGCCCCGAAACTCAGCTCGGAAACTACCCCTGAAAACCCCATTTTTTGAGCAGGGACTGCAATGCACTAAGCCCTGACAACCCCTGAAATTCACGACTTCCCTCCGGTCCAGGCGAAGATGGACATCACGAGGCCGAACAAACAGAGGCTGCATACCAGGGCAAATAGGTAGGGCATGAAGCCGGTAAAGTCGTACCTGTCCAAGCCGATTGCAAGCCAAGTCTGATGCTCCTCGAAACCGCATTGCGTCTTTCTGCCGTACATGCCACGAAGGGGCGTTGTCTGGAGGGCAAACAGAGAAAGAGCTAGCACCAGTGCAGCCTCGAGAGCAATGGCCGCAAACTTAAGCGCATGGAAGTGTATTGTAGACACTTTGCCACACCGCGGGGCAGTGATACCCAGCGTCACGAGCACAGACTGGACCGTGTACTGGACACAGATGAAACCTGTGGCGATATCAAAAACTGCAAACACGATCCTGGAACGGGAGAAAACTTCTAAAATGTTGCATGCGGCTCTTCTGGGCCCAGAGAAGCCATCCCATCCTCTGCCGCTCAAGCTGGCACGCAATGGCAACGTTCTGCAACGGGCCTACCATGACAGACTCGGCCACCGTGAAACAAAGGAGCCTCAGCTTCAAGTCCCCCCGAGCGTTCAAGCGGCCGCCACATGGGAGTTTCAGAAAATTAGGGGTACCTTATTTTAAATTTGGGCTCCTTATAATAGGAATCCTATTATTTAGGGTACTATATTAGGGTCCCCTATTTTCGGAAACCCCCACATGCAATAGCGAGGGGCAGCAAGTAGTTCGTGGGCGTTTTTCGCATGGTGTCAGGGCAGCAGATGAAGACGCACATCGTGCCTCGGCGGCCACCAAGCCGTCATGCACTAGAAACACAGTTCTAAGTTTGGTTTGAATCGAATCTACTGTTGGTGGTTGTTCTGGCTTCAAGCCCCCTCCACCAAATCGGAGTATGTTGCCGCCACAACGGAACATCCCGACTTTGCAACTGCGTCATTGCAAGTGCGACGCTGCAGGACATGCTGGGTGTCCAGCTGATTGACATGACCTTCAGCTTGTCAATGCGAAAGCGTCGCACAGCCAACATACGGTGCACTTTAGGTTGCTGAACCGTTCAAAGGATGCGACCATTGAGACGACCATCAGGGAGGTCACCAAGGCGGGATTGTACTTCACCTTTGTCCATATTGTCAACAGCTAAGCCCAAAGAATTCATCCAAGGCTATGGCCAAATGCTCGCCGTAGATGGTGATCAAACCTGATCTCAAGGCCCTCACAAACAGAACAACGGATCAACATGTTGCGAGAGGGAGTCCTCGCGCTGCTCGGGACATCAACTTTGACTGCAACCAGTCTCGGGGAGTGGCTCGCAATGATCGTCGTAACGACCATCTGAGCGCCCAGGATGCCATAGACCTTCCGGATGAAGCCTCGGAAGGGGGCATCCACGCAGCAGAACTCTCCCCACCGACGGAAATGGTCTTCGAGGAACCGCTGCACCGATTCGATCCGAGTGGCCCATGCGGACGTCCACATCTTGGATGCCGGCCAGCATGGCAGGGCCTGAAGACAAGTCTCTTGGCGACAGTATGATAGTATGGCCTTAACTTGACATCGACTTTCTGTGGCTACGAGGACGGCTTTTGTCCGACACATTACACAAGCCCTCGAATGTTAGAGACTTCTCGACGTGTTCCCAAGATCAACGCATTTTCGCCCAGAGCCTCCTGTCAAGCCACTTTGCTCAGTGGCTGCCATGACCTCGAGCTGCTGTGTAAGAAACATGCTCAAAGCAAGCCCATCATCCCGAAGCCGAGCCTAGTCGGATGCAGATTGGGTTCGCTATCTGGTAGTTCTAATGGAGTGCTGTCGGTGCACTTTTGAGCACATCTGGCTGCGCAGCAAGGCAGACAACCCGAAGCACTACTTCGACTAGCTTTCACATGCTTCGCAGTTGTGCCGATCTAGAGCATCCACGACTCCTTGCGGGCCAACATGCATGGCGCACGAGGAATGGCAGGTAAAGCCTGGGCTTACCCCGGGAACGTCACGTCTTCTTGCTGCATGGCAAAACGCTTTCGGATCTCGGCTCCGAGCGCTGCCCCCCCGCACATCTCGTGGACAGCATGGGAGCCGGGGTTGAAGACGCTAAGGATCGCTGAGGCATCAGGACGCTTCTTCTAGGCCGATCGGGTGAATGAGGTTCGAAGCATGGGCCTTTAAGGTTGTTCCATGCTACGGCGGCTCATGCTGATCCAGAAAGCTCGGCAGCCAGGCCATGGAGCCCTGCAGCACGGAAGCTCCTCCGAGGACCTCGATTCCTGCCTCTGGGCACGTTGCAAATCTGAGAGTGCGAAGGTCCAAGGCAGAAGACGAGGCTGTCTTTTTGAATGCAAGCCCAGGCAGAGAGCGGCTCAATGTTCCTTGGGCCTAAGCCTTTCCACTCGGCCTTCAAAGTCTGGCTTGGGGAAGAGGCGAAAATGAAACCCGACGGTGGGTCAAGCACCCAGAGTCCGTCTCGGCCTGGTCTATCGCGGCAGTCCAAACAGCTCTGGAGCGTAAGATAGGGATGAACATACGAAGTGAAGCCAACACTTGAGAGTGCCTTGGCTATTTTTGGATACTTGATGATGCCAGATAGACAGCATGTCCCTGCTGCCTCACGTGAAGAAGCTGGCCGGCTTATGCGTCAGATCCTCCTTCGGACAAGCCGTCAGACACATGGGATATCCGAGGCTGACGTCTGCCACGTACTGGTTGCGAAGCTGCTTGGTGTTCCTGACTCGTGGCAGGAAGCCGCAAGTCCCAAGTACCAAGGCCCCACGCTGCCAAGGCTCGGGAAGTATGTCCATTTGCTCCAGTCTCCAGCCTTTCCAACGAACACGGCGCCGGATTTGTCCCCCGCCAGCGGCTTCATCCTGGTCACTGGCACAATCGGCCGCGCGAATAGAGTGTGCGTCTTGCCGCGAGAACCCAAACAAGAAAAGTGTTTAATTTGTCACTGTGGCAGCGACCGTCAGGGACCAAGTCATCCGAGCGGCACGGCTTTCGAAGTGAATTCTACCAGCGTGTTACGGACCCGGGTGTAGTCATTCAGAAACAACTGCGCCGGTTTCGCGGAATCGCCTTGGTGCAGACAAGCCTGCTTCTGAAGGCCACAGGCAAAGCGACGCGCTCAGTGCGATGGACATGGCCACCACGGCGAAGCAGTGAAATTCGTGCTAAGGCTCAAGCAGAACTCCAAGGTCACGGCTCCCTGTGCACCGGCACTGGCACAAAAGCCTGCAAGGAGAAACCGCCCAACATACAAACCGTTTAGACATCCATCTTTGCGACCGCCTGAATTCTTCAACTGGTAGGAGGGAAGCAACTCCCACGCCTGCTCCTGCACACGACAAGCCCGGCCAAAAGCCTCGCACTGCTGTCACGGCAGATCGACACTCCTGCAGGTAGTAGCCGTTGCGGGTGCAGGGCTCCGATGTCAGCACCGCGCCAGGCACCACGGCAAAGCAGCTTGCTGGAACAGGCCATTGCTCCTGCCATCTTCGGGGTAATCAGAGCCGGCATCGACAAGAGAGAGCCTTGGAGACGGAGAAGTTCCGGAACTCAATGGGGAACCATCCGTTGGCTCCAATAGCAGCGAAGCCTCACGGTTGGTTCAGCCACAAGCACATGTGAGCCCACCTCCTCCCTGCCTGTGTCCACGTCCCGCACTGGGACCGATGACAGCAGCTCGTTACCGTCAAGAACACCTCGGGCCTGCGCTGCAATCGGATGTTGTTACTCTCTCCTCGCCTCACTGCCCCTGTTCACAGCACGGTGCACCACCGAACACAACAACTTCGTTCGAACCCGAGTCTCGGATCCGCGAACTTCCAACGACAGTACGTGCCAGGAGCTGCCAATGGGCTTCGTCATGCCCGAAGCAAGTGGCGTCGCAGGGGCAGGAGATCCTCTGCGAAAAAAGTGCGGCAAAGTGCCCAGAGTCGCATTCATCGGAGGGCTACAGTACTAGTGGCGCAAAGATGGCAAACTTGCGGCAGTTCACACCGAGCTTTCCAAGCAAGCTTACAGTATCTACTCTCCCTTCGTTTCACAACCAATGCGCCTTGAAGCGGCGGTCCGGAGTTCAAGAGCTCCCAATGTCCGTCGTAGTTTACACCTTCTGTCGTATGGAAAGACCATGCTCTCATGGTCCAAAAAAAGTGGAATGAGCCATTGAAGATGCAAGGACCTAGCTCTCTTTACCTTTCCCTGACATGTGATGTGGACTCCTTCATACTTGCCACCTGTTCCCTCACAGACAGGGCGCTAGACTGAGCCGCGCAGGATGAAAAAGCAAAAGACTGAGTCGCTTAAGATGCAAAAGCAGGCTTTCTTGATGCTCGAGGCTGCTTGCTCCTGATTCGGAAACCTCGTGCTCTGGGATTTTCCACAAGCTTGGCAACATTTCGCATATTCGGAATCGATCTCTGTCCATCTCGCCTCTGATTAGGACTATCTGCAGAGTTGTTGGTTTTGGTAGTGGTTACTGATGCTGTTGCTATGCCGTTGCTGTTGCTGTGGTCATGACTCTACTGAAGTCGCACACAATCATCCGCTGATCGAGTCACATAAGACCACGCCATTCTTCCACATCTGGTCCGTCCGGACTCCGACACAGGCAGCATCTGCTGGCACTCGGCCCGCTGGCGGAGGCAGCCGGAAGGACACTTGAACCTGGCAGGGCTCGGGTCCTCCGTCTCACGTTTCTCCGTGCCCTCCAAAACGAACGAAAGGCTCGCTTTCTTTCGCCAGGGCTAGAGACAAGGGAAAACCCCCCTAATCAAAGGCTCTCTCTCACTCTCTCTCTCTCTCTCTCTCCCGGGCATGGGGGTCGGTCAAGACCCCCGGGCCACAGGCCCACCCGCATTGTTTTAATGCAGGATAGGGGTGTGAGGAGCGAACATAATACTCCCAAAGAAGGCAAGTATGTAGTATGCGATAGCGGACGAGGGAGTATGTATGTTCTCA
>CAJNDV010031266.1:4561-23576 GCA_905221635.1 Symbiodinium sp. CCMP2456 | reverse complement strand
TATTTTCGGAAACCCCCAAATCACAAGCCGGGTCACCAGCTGCGGCTTCGGCACCAAGGCCTCGGCAGGCGATCCTGACAGCAGGGCCAGGCGGCCATGCTCGATTCTTCCCACGTAGTCTTGTTTCTGCCGAACACGGTTTAGGGTTTTGGGGTTTAAATTTTTTTTTGCCTCCTACTTAGCAGGTTTAGGGTTCTGCCAATACGTCTGTCCAAAAGAGATCTGACGGTGGCAAAGGGCCTGGATCTTCTGCACGCGAAGGCCCGGAGCTGGCGCCTGAGGCTCAAACCATCAGGGATTGAGACGCCGAGGTCTGGCCGAGCTTATACGGCTTGTACAAGGGATCTCCGATTCGCATGTGAAGCAAGCTGTGGCTTGGCCTTGCTTTTGGGGCACTGCTGCTGTTTCCTGCAACAGATTGTCTGTTGTCTCGGTTGGTGTCCACCCCAAAGGCAAAGATAGGGAGGGAGTCCCCACTCCAGGTAGCATTGCGCCGGACTTTTCGGTTTAAGCCTCAGCCAAACCTACACGGGCCGTGTCTCGGCTGGATCTTGCCACTTACATTACACAAAGCGGGCTCCATCCTTAGGGATTCTAAGTCGCCGCTCTGATTTGAAACTCTTCCCCTGCCCTCGCCACCGTCATGCTGCCAACGTGCAGAGCGAATTGAAAGTTTGGCTGATGGAGTGCTGAGGCTGCAACTTGGCAAAGGCGGCAATGCAGGAGCATCAGCTGCCACGACCAACGTCGACGCCTCACAGGATGCTCTCAGCAAAGGCCCTGATGGCAGACGTACGAAAGTTCAAAAGTGCCTCCGGCTTGGCCGGCGCGGCTTCGGCCTTGTCTGGGGACGCGCTTGGCCTGCGAGCTCTACTTTGGTCCTTGCTGATCCTTGCTGCGCGACATGTCTGCCCACAAAATGCAAATTGATTCAATGCCGCACAGTAGTTCTGAATGTTTCGTCTTCTGCTCTGCTGGTCTCTGCTGCACTGGGACAGGATGCAGATAACGGGTGCCCCGCCACAACTCACATTTCCGTCTTCAGCTAGACTATGCCCGGGGAATAGGGGGGGGGGGGGGGGCGCATTGTGCATTGCACCGCTGAAGGTCGCAAGAATGATTTGACAGACAGGGTTTCAATAAAACAATAAAACTTGGCTGCGGGTTGTAGTTGATGCTTTTGAAGGGCTGCCAGCATCGCCTTCCTGTCGCCTGGTGAGTTGCCAATTTGCCTCTGTGCTCCTTACGCCCCGTTGTAATGTCGATATCCTTCATCCAGAATCAGAAGATTCCGGGACCTTAGGAGATAAGACCAGCGGCCGGCGTTAGCAGTCCAACAAAAGGAGATGGGAGAGAAGAGCGCCAAGCGAGGTGACTGCATTCGTTTCGCACCAGCCCGTATCTCTACCTTTTCACACAATAACAAACGGAGCTTACCTGAAAATTCCTCCTGAGAAACAACTTCGGACAAGGGAAACCTACTTCATGGAGTGAGCGGGAAAAGCCGTGGACTTAAGGCCCGTGCTCATCACTTTCTGGAGCCGGTGCCACTCTGGATGACACCGCAGCCTCCACGTCTGGTGTTGCCTGTGCATCTGCACGCGTGACGGCCGTCCGAGAGCACACGCGAAGCTTCTGTCCGACAGGCCTTGTCCTTCTTCCCCTCGGACTTCTTCATATTTACATAGGCCAGCCCACCCATACACATCAAGAACACGATGATGGCAACTGGCAGGAATGTCTCGATGCAGGCTCGGACAGCAAACTAACCTCATCGCCCTCCCCCCGCCTATGATCAGGGCCACGCTCGGCGGCTCTTCCACCACCGGCACGAGTTCAAGTCTGTAAACCACGGTTGCGGCGATGAGTTCTGCTGCACTGGGATCCGCTGCACACTTTAGCGTTCCCTTGGCTCTGAGAATCGGTTGCGCACAGCCAATGCATGCAACATCTTCCGCTGTTGGAAAAGGAACGACGCTCGCGCAGGCAAGCTGCAGGAAGTGAATCAGAAATCTGCCGCCAAAGCCCATCTGTTGTCCATTGCTCTGCAACCGCATCGAAAACAATGCAGGCAGGCTTGTAAGCATACCTGAGAATCTGCGACAGAGAAAAGAGCAGCGGAACGAAGAGCGGTGGCGAGGCTTTTGCATCTAAGACGCCCTTCCAAAGCAGGCTCCGTTGGGAACTCGGGCAGGGGCAAGTCCAGCACAATCCGACCTCCGGCGAGGCTCCCAGCCGCACAACGTTCGCAGTTGCAGTACCAAGCGGGCAGCGACGAAGCCGAAGAATCCGGCACACACGGTCGAAAGATGCCTGAGATGTTGAAGGGCGAACCACACCGTCGCATCTCAATCCTTGGTTCATGGAAAGGCACAAGAAGCACCTCCGAATGTGCTGTCTTCTTTCAGTCACCTCGCTGGTAGGGGCGCATCCGAGATGTGGTCATGAGAACAGGCTTTTGCCACCTTGCCCTTCTGTTCAGAACAAGGCCGTGGATTCACATCTGACTGGAAAAGAGCTCGTACATCCATGAAGGGTTTCTGTTTGCGCATACGGCCGTGAGCTCGGAATTCCACGTCTTGGCCGTCTTGGGCTTGAAGATGGGCAACCAGACTCTGGCACGGAAACTTCTGTGCCAACACATGTATGGGGTCGGAGACTTGGATGCGGAAGCAGATTGTCAGGAGGGGTCGAAGCGGTGCCGAGCCAAACTGTCCCTGGCTTCGGGCAACCTGACAGCCTCAATATCAAAGACACTCAATCCGATGCTATGGTCAGGACCCAAGCTGTACAATGTCCAGTCATGTGGTCCCTAGCCATGAAAGCCACACCCCACTAAAGACATCGACAGATGCGATTTCACATGCGGCTGCATGAGACACTTGGCACCCGCTGTTGGCAATCGATGGTACGGTCTCTATCCCTAGGCGAGGTGCTGAACCTCCGAGACAAACCCGAACCTTTCTCACCAACCTTTCCTGCATAACGAAGGCCGACTCACTCTCCATCTGAGACGAGGCACACATGCACATCTGTCAGGTTCCTGAGTTCGGAAATACTGGCGACAAGCTCATGCATGACTCATGCCTGTGGCAACTGCAAAATCGAATGCAGAATCGTCAAACTGCTTAATTCAGATGAAGAGAGTCGTGACATCGGCACCCACTCCCTCTGTCGAAACGTTCGGCCACGCATATGGGTTACCTGATAGAAGCAGTGAAACAAGTGGACTGAAAAGGCAAGCGGCTAGGTACCGTGCAGTGCAGGACCAAAATCAGAAAAGGAACTTTGCCGCCAT
Source organism: Symbiodinium sp. CCMP2456 (assembly GCA_905221635.1). Lineage (NCBI taxonomy): Eukaryota > Dinophyceae > Suessiales > Symbiodiniaceae > Symbiodinium > Symbiodinium sp. CCMP2456. The sequence continues at coordinate 20,278 of CAJNDV010031266.1, read as the reverse complement.
GTAGTGACTTGGCCGGTAACGGTCCCGCATCCCGCCTGGCAAAGCCAATAAGACGAACACTGCTATTGCTGCTGGTGCTAAAACTGCGCAAAGCGGCTACGAGGACGACGACGACCACCCCCCAATCACCGCACCGGCGACGACGACGACACCCACCACGACAAGCAGCAGCAGCAGCAGCAGCAGCAGCAGCAGCAGCAGCAGCGTCACCAGACTGTACTTGACGGCATTGCTATGATCTGATGCTGGCGACAGAGTGGAGGGTGCCTGACCGTCAATCTCCGAAAGTGGGACCGTGCTGAGTCCTGCGAGGGCATGACGAGGCTTTGAAGACCCTCCGCTTCCCGATTCCAAAGTCCTCCCACGGACATGCCCTGACGCATGGCATCGTGGAGGCTGACCTCTCTGACGGCGACCTCCAGCCCTCGGATCTGTAGCCGTGGTCAGGCTGACTTCTGCAGCATCACGAACAGACTTATAGATGTCTTTCCCTACAGCCGCAATGTCAAGACGGTCTTCTAACTTCTTGGCGCAAGCCTGTCTGATTATGGAGTGGGCGCAGAGGCACAGAACACAGAACCACGTATGTCAGCATCTGTTGGGATGTAGCTTTCATGCTTGACCTTCTTTCGTTGCAGGTGCCCATTCCCGAAATTTGTGTGTGAAGAATTCGTGATTGGGCGAAACATGCAGCCGTCAACCCCGCGTACAATGGCCAAGAGCCTGGACTTCCACACCCTGAGCCTGAGCCGAAGCGCCTTTCCCGTCTGAGAGGTGGTCCAGGGAGTGGACCCGTTTCTCACTTGAGCCGGGGACAGCAACCAGCACTGCATCGCCGAACTTGGCCACAAGCTCTCGCAACTCGTCCGTGCGAAGCCACGCCTAGCATGCAACGCTGCGCCCCTGACGGAGCGACCGCTAGAGCCCACCCACCTCTTCGTCGTAGACGATCTTGATCAGCAGCACTGCCTCCAAGAGATAATCCAGACCACTTGTCGGTGACGCGATCGATGCCTCCCGGCTTCTCGAACAGGCTTGTGCGAACCACCGGGCAATCTGCCCTTTGTTGGCTACAGTGGCGGTTGTTCATGCCAGAGGACATTTCGGGTAAGCGATGCCAAGGGGCAAACAGAGCCGCCAGAAACTGGGAAACACGTGCAGCGGCAACGGGTACAGCTTCCTTCAGCAGCTCCACAACCTCGGCGAGACCGGACGTCATGTCACGACCCCCTCCCGTGTGCCGCCCAAGCTTAGTGCGTCGAGGTGCAACAGCGTTGACCTGCGACAGCACCAAGTCGGACCTGGGAAAGAAGCCGGGCAACGAAGGATACAACGCGAGCAGATCCGCGCAGCCACTTAGTTAAGCAGAGACCATGAGCGAGTCTTGTATAAAGCTTATGCCGCTTACGCCTTCTACCCCTTTGCAGCACAAAGAGCGTATCCAAGGTCGCCAAGGCGGCGAGTAGCGCTGTGACCTGAGGGAAGCTGCCTGATTCTGGCCCTCGGCTCCCTGTTTGACCTGGCCTCCTCGCTAAGGTCATCCGACTTGGCGAACGCCGACGCGGCCAGTGTGTTCAGAATGGTCTGAGCGTCGCCAAGTCGTAGTGCAGAGTTGAGGGCCACGGCAGCCACCGAAGCAGCATTGCTTGGAACCTGAACCAAGGGGCCCATGAGCCAGGCACTGGAGACCTGAGTGGCAAGATGTGGCAAGGCACGGCTTCAAGCAAGGAAGCGACTTAGTCCGGAACCGCTCCAAGCCCATCCTCCGCCGCTACACCAAGCATGTGCTCCCCTGGTGGGAGCGATAGCCGCAGGGAAGAGACATCGGATGCCTGTGCCAGGAAGATGCCCCCCAGCTTGCTCCAGAAGTTCGGGCTGCTCTTGTTGCGCCAGTCGACAGAAGGCCGGCTCCAGGCACCGCTGACCGCAAAACCTCGAAAAATCGCGCGCGAGCTCTGTCTCTGGTTTCTTAAACCCACTCAGGCAGTCGTCGAAGTAGGTTTTGGGTTCAGGGTTTAGGGACTTCCATGACTCCAGTTTTTCCTGTTCCTGCTTGATTATGAGGTGGCATGCTGCGAAGGTCTTCAAAAGTAAAGCTTGCCTTTGCTTCTTCAAGCTGGGACGAAAATAACAGGAAAGAAAGCAGGGCCGACGCTGTTCTCTTCCAAGGAACTGCCTGAATTGGCGACCAAACTCACATCAGCCGGCAGGGGAAAACGATAGAACCTGTAGACTAAGCCTGAGAGTGGGAGGTCTTCGTCGAACCAACCCGATGTGGCAAGAAGGAACTCCGTTTCAATTCCAGTCCCAACGCTTGGCTGGGTTGTTATGTATCCGCCGGTGGGGGCACCATCTGCGACGAAGGGCACCGAGCGCGCAAACCGCAAGCCCCTTGTTGCTGCCTCGGCCAAGTCGGCCGAGGACTGGGCCGAAGACTCGATGAGCGCCACTGCGTAGACGTCTCCGGGCACCAAGAAACCCGAGGCCGGGAGTGGTCCCCCTGCTACAGAGATCTCCCCCGGAAGGGTCAAATTCCTGACGCTGGTATCCAAATACAGCAAGATCTTGAAGGGGCTGACGTCGGAGACCAAGGCCCAAACCCATTCCACATCAGCAGACATGCCACAAGCGTCGCCGACCAGGACTGTGGCCGTGAACTCCGGAACCTCGCCCAGCAGCTGTCCCGAGACCGGCTGATTGGCGTACCACGGCACGGACACAGTAATTGGCACCGCAGATGCCGGCAAGACCTGCACCATCCAAGAGGCAATCTCAAAAGCTGCACGGTCGCTGGCCCGAATTACCGTGACGTTGAAGGTGTAAAGGTCTTCTACCAGCTGCCCCGCTGAGATCCGCAGAGCTGCGCCCGATGCGCCCGAACCGTCGGTGTTCGTCCAGGTGACCGTGCGGAAGTTGGAAAGCGAATGGCAATTGAAGGCCGTGTTGTTAGCAGCACATGACCAGAAGTACTGCGGTTCGCTTTCGTGATCTGGGTCGAAAGACTGCGATGCATCCAGAACCTTACCAGAAATTCTTCTCACAGCCGTGTGCACGAAAGGTGAAGCTGCTACTGCACCTTCTGGCCCACTACAGAAGCAGACATGTTCTGCATGCCACCCAAAGCACAAGCTCGCAGGTTTCGGGCAGAAGTGATGGCCCAGTTACGACGGGCACCATTGGTGCAGCCGCTGCGACGTCAAGCTGAAACACCTGGGTGTCGAAAGACGTCACATCCGGGACAACACGGTCTTGCCGGACACCCTGTGCGATGCTCGACGCTGCAAGACCAACTAGGAAAAGCATTATCGAAGAGCCATGCAGCATGCTGCCGCACTTGCGTTGGGCTAAAGGCCGCATTGACGCGAAGCTGGTGCGAGGAGCCCGGCGGAAAGCTGAAGGGAGCAAAGCGGAGCATCCAAGGAGTTATGAGGCTCTCCTGGAGCGAAGCCTGGCACCAACCCGAGAGTCCGAGAGCAACCCAAACTTCGGCTTAAAGGCTTCAAAGTCCCTTCTCAAACAGGCCAGGCCACGTTCTCCAGGGAGAGCCATGGGCCGGAGCCAGACCGATAGTCCCAGCTAATGCTCACGGTCGCCGAAGAAGCCTCAGGGTGAACACCGTGAACCCCCCGAAACGCAGTGTTAACATGTCCTGGCACTTCGACTCTGTCACGCCCTTGCGGCCAACAAGCTGCAGTGCAGTTCGCTGCCTGCGCGTACCTGACAAGATCGCCAATCTCAGAAGCTCTGAGCCTCTCGAGGGCTCTTATTCGCTGACGGAGGCCTCGCCAAAACATTGAAGGTGACGGACTGGTTGGTGCGGATGGACTTGCTGGGCGAAGCCTCTAGGACTGGGAGCTGCACCTCTGACAGATCAACCTCCAGAGTCGCCTCAGTGGCGATGGCACAGCACAGCGCCCTTGTCATTCGAAGCCCTCCTTGGCCGAGTCACCGAAGTCTCACTCGTGAGGCCAAGCCAGTTCGTGACGGTGAGTACCAGTTCGACATGCACCATAGTGAGCGAAGCATTCGCCGCCACAGCGGCATCGACAGCACTGGCGATGCTCGTCGCTGGCAGCGTAAAGCTTAAGGTCCCATTCTGCGCTGCCAACAGGTCCTGGCAAGGCTAAGTTTAGGACAAGAATGTAGCTGAAACCATCGGCATCAGCAAACCCTGTGGTGGGCGGGGGACTGACGACCAAGCCAGTCCAAACCTCACAATTTTTTCCCTCCCGCCTGGCTAGGACGAACCTACGATGCAGGGTCTCACAATGGGAAAGTTCTCATCCTGGCTCTCAAGTGATGTCCTGGATCACCTGTCCGGCTTGAAGCTGACTGCCTGCACCAGTTCGCCACTCCGCTTGAAGCAACCGCCCAGCACCGCCGCTGGAGAGGGAAGCATCCACCGCTACATCCACTAGGCCACAGCGCTGCACCTCAAGAGCCAGCCGACTTTTAACCACTGCGCTGAAGCCGGCTACGTTCATGAATGTGCCAGGTGCAACCATGAACCTGTGCCGGCAACAGCTTCAGTGATGCCACAGCTTCTGGCTGGTCCGACGAGTTGACCGTTGCCTGCAGCGCCTCAAACTCAGTTCATCACTGGTAAACAGCCAGCAACCTCAAACAACTCTTGTCCAAGGCGCTGATCCCACAGCAGGAAGCTCGATCGTGTCGCCCAGCTCCAGCGTGGGTTGGTGCCCCAGCATCACCTGCACGGGATTACAGCTGCGCGGCCAAACAACCACAGGACGCCTCTGGCAATGGTGCCTGAAACGCCAGGCCACCCAATAGCCACCGACACTGTGGTGAAGTGCCCATCCTGCATGAACTCTAGGCCAATGGAAGATGCAATTTCTGCACCCGTGACTGCCACGATGCTGCAACCAAAAGTCTTCTGCAATGATGTTCCAGGCAGCACAGCATCGCAGTCAGAAAAAGCGGAGACATTAACCTTGCAGAAAAAGACTGAAAGATGCCGGGAATAAACTCAAGTGCGGATAATCTTCACCACAGACATGTCAACTCGAATGCGAGTTGTCCAATCAATAGCTTCGGCTCTCCAGGGATCCAATTCTTGGTCCCAGTGACATTCTCTGTGAACCGGAGCAGAAGGGTTGTAAAGCCGCGTGCGAGCTCCGCGGATTCAAGCCCCAATGTGTCAGCCTGCAAAGTCCTGCAAGCTTCGACTCACTCGCTGAAGGCAGCCATGGATCAGTGTTTGGACTTGAGCTTTAGGGCTCAAGGGCTGAAAAACTACGCAACAGTGCATGGAACTTTCTTTGACTTTGGTCGGATTGCCTGAGGCACCATAGAGCTGCTGTTATCCACTTGCCTGTGAGGCCGGCGACCCCTCTCATCGGCACCTGCTCCCGCAGCCAACGTGTTCAAACAATTTACAAGCGTGCAATGTCACCCTGATTGCTCGGACTCGACCGGGCTCACATGGTGCATGCGTGACAGTTATGGCCGCCGAATGGCCACCAGGCAAGGTCGGCAAGGTTGACGGCCAACATGGAGGCGACAAAGCCCTCTGGCGGATACTACAACGCTTGAGCAAAACGTCAGAGGCGAGCGGCTTCAGCCTTGGCACAGCCCATGAGAGAAAGCAAAATTTCAGACAACGTCTCGGGTCGTCCTTGCACACAGGCTCAGGCCTCGACAACCCGCAAAGAGAGAAGCCGAAGGATTTCAGATTTACGGAGAACTCACGGCGGCTACAGGAAGGAACTTTGATTTCCTGGCTAGTGAGATGCATCCGAAGATACTTGAGGGCACCTTGCCGTGCTGACCTTGTGAATGACACTGCAGAGTTCTCGTTTGGACCTACACTCTACACAGACTCCACACGATGTGACCAAGTGCCCTAGAAGCTGCCCGATGAAGCATCCGCTCACATGTTTTTTCGTTGCACAGCGGGGTCAGATGACTTCCTGGAGTGAGCTACACCTCGGCAGCTGTCGAGGGAGGCTCACACTTGGGAGGGCTGCGACTTTTGCGGAAAAATGGTCCGAGCTGCTGAATCTGACTTCTGTCAGGCAGGAGCTTCTCGAGGGGTGGAGGCATTCTGCTCACCTTGAGACGGGTAGAAGCAAACGAAAAAAATCTTCCCAGGCTGCACGGTTCGAGTCACTGAAGTCCGAAGAACCAGCCCCCCCGCCCCTGCATTCGTCCGAGAGGCTATCTGATGAGCCTTGGGGCAATCATGCAGCATTCAGAAACGATCCCGACAGTGGACTGAAATAGAGCTACAGAACATGGATTTGAACTTGTCAGACACCATCTAGGTGCGACCGCGGCAACTTCTGGGCGGAAGATCATCATCCTCGACACCTGATATCATCAGAGTACCACGGGAGGTGGCAGGGGGAGCTGTGCTTCGTTTGATCTTTCGAATAGTGTGTGCTTATCCACTGATGTCCTCCTAATCCTCTCGACTACCTTGACTTGATGCTGCAACTCCCGAAAAAGCTTTTTGCTGGAGTGGTGGATTCAATGGCTTCGGGCAGCATTTCGCCTCTCATGCTCGCCATGTTTCATTGCTGTGGAACGATACTGTCCTTTTACAGAGTCTTCAGGTACCCTACGCTTTAGAAGGTCTTGCTCATCTAGGGTGGGCACCAATTTCTTGTCAGACAAGACAATGCGAGGCTACTAGTAGCACGTGAGATGGATTGTTGAGCGTAGGGCTTAGGATATGCCAAGCTGCATACGACTCATGATGACCCCTTCCCCTCGAAACTAGCACCCCGCTCAAGGAAGCACGGCGATGCACCTTCAGGCACTCCCGGTGGTTGGAGAGGCTGTTGTTTGGGCAAAGGCATCGCCAACCTGAGGATGTTTGACAAAACCCACAGTCCCGGAGTCCCCTCCCAGTTCGGCAGCCCCTTGAACGACTGCCAAGCCGCTGCATTCCCGGCCTGACCGTGCTGACTGACGGTGGCACGAGCGGTACGCGCGGGCGGTCGCCACGCGTCATCACTGGTGGCGTCACTGGCTTGTCGAGCCTGCCGCTGGGTCGGGGAGGTGGTAAAGACGGCTGGGCTGGTGCGCCAGAGAGCGGAGGTGGTCCCAGTCCCAGGACACGATGCTCGCTCGGTGCTGGTGGCACGATGGGCTGCCTCGGTCGGTCTCCCTGCGGTATTGGCGGTGGCGGAGGCCGCGGCACATCAGTGGACTTCGCCTCGGTGCATAACATGAACAGGCTGGAGCAAGGGCAATGCTAGCTGAAAGCTTTTCGACTTAACCCCAACTTCTACGCCTGTCTGCAAGTCAAGGGACTGGTGGAATGGAAGCAAAGCTTGGGCGATGTGAGAGCTGATTCCACTCGTGGGGATCGTTCTCGCGGAGGGATGGTATTGGTGGGGGGCTTGGTCTGCCACTGTCGCTCCCACTCGTAATGCTCGGAGGCCGAGGTGGCGGCAAAGGCAGGGTGCTCTGCGCAGGTGCAGAGCGGCGGGGTGGGGGAGGTGGAGGTATTCCCTTGGCTTGTGTGGGGCTTGGTGGCCTGCAAAGGGCAAAGTCGCTGGCCCAATCAGAAAAGGCTTGGTCTACTCGCACGTCAATGCGCTCGGCATTCTCCAACATGGGTGGTGGGAGAGGTGGTGTTGTGGCCTTTAGGAGGCTAGGCCTTCGTTGTGACCATGGGGGTGCCGGAGGGTTGACATCTGCAATCGACGGACGCTTTGGAGGCGGTGGAGGAGGCGTCTTGGGCATGGCAGGAGCCTCTGCAACCGCATTCGGCACGCCGGACCCGATAATATCACTGAGTTCCTGCGCAAAGGATTGAAAATACTCCTCCTTCTCATCCGATTGCTTTGCCACGGGGAAATGTGGCCTTGGAATGCTTGGAGGTGTCCCTGCCACAGACTGGCCGAATCCAAAGGAGCTGCCACGGGGCAAATCTGGCTGCGAAGCAGACTGTGCCAAATCTCGTGCCCAATCCCAGAAGTGCTCCTGTGCGTCACGCTGGGAGTGTGGACCTGTCTGAATCTCCTCCGGCGGTTTCGCAGATGGCTCTTCCCAGGCTCGCGTGGGCCCGCTTGGTGGCTCGAAGGGCTGCACCCGAATCTTCGCCTTCTGCACTGATTCGGCCATCCACTTGCAAGAGGCTTTGGTATCGATGTTCACCTTCAGGTTCACGTTTCCAGCATACGCCTGCCAGGCGCATAACCCAATCACCATCACAAAGGCAATTGAGGCCACTGAAGTTCCAACCGCCATGCCCGTGTCTGCAGGTTCAGGCTCATCTATGGGGCGGGTGGTCGACGTCTCGGTCGAAGTGACTGAGACCGTCCGAGTCGTGCTGGAGGTCGCCGTTGCGAGCGGCACTGGCAGGTAGATGCCAGCATAAGCACCACCCAATGTTGTCGCGCGGCAGTCGACTGTAGTGGCTGTGTAGCTGGTAGGCAGGAACCAGGACGTGACGCTCGTCGACCAGCCTTGGTCGAGATGCATTGCCTCCGGGCAGCCACAATGTAACGTCCGCTATCGTCCATTCACGTGGACATGTGGGGGCTTGCTGAGATACTACAACACAGGACTGACCTCATGTGCCTCCCTTGCGACTACCTCCTTCGATCATTCGCGAGTGTGTTTTCCTATCTCGAGCGCATGCCTTCTACCAGTACAGTTGAGCACTTATATAAGGCCAAGGATGTGGTTTTGCCTTGGCTTGCCATGATTGCCGCAGCCATCGACGGAAACCCAACAGGGCCCGCGATATCCCGAGATGGGGTAGCCGAACTGATCCCACAACTTCCTCGCCCACTACTTTTGGTCTTGGGAATCTAAACAACCATCGGTCGGAGGGCCAAGAGCATCCCTGCTGGCGCCTCCTTCTGACATATCCTGTGACCCATGAGGATGTCATGAGGTGCCAGGAAATTTACATGCAGCCCCACTCCCCGCCTGCCCGAGCGGGTCCAACCTTGCACAGACCGCCTCGAAGGCGTAGCCCTCTGGAGCAGCACCCGGATCTGGAGCCGAGGGCCTCCCCAGCTTTTTCAAGAATTTCTGAGGCTGCCGGGCAGCAAAGACACATCCATTTTTTGGCCAAGCTACAGATGCAAAGTCATCGCGATGGGTTCAGCCAGGTTCGGGACAGTCACGATGGTGTCGCATTGCTTCAGTTCCAACACTTTCACCGTCGCAGTCGCTGGAACGTAGAGGTTGATACCCACACCTTCAGAGCAACGGCACTGGCCCTTGCCTTCAATAGCTTCAGTCTTGTAAAGATGATGGTCGATCAAGGGACTTCCCTTGCAGCATCTTGCAGCTGAGACGCTAGTATTGAGATATCCGAATGGGTTGCCTCAGGTGAACGCGTCGCTTCAAGACTTCGAGTCGACAGGGCCAAGGTTGCAGCACATGCTACCAAGCTGCTCTGAACCCAATCAGTCTGCTGGACGGCTAAAGTGGTGCACCCACTTTGAAGACGTCGGCCACTGAGGCCACTCAAAGCGTTGCCAGGTATCTGATGCAGTCACATGCCAGGAGAAGATCGGAAACTAGTAACAGGCAGCCCACCTGCAAGCCCTCGCCAGCAATACCATTTTCAACAGCTGCGCTGATGTCCTCCTTCTGGACGTTGATTTCCTAGAAGGGAGTTCGAAGGCCGCTTGCCCGCTTGCGTGCAGTGTTTCTCCAGCTGAGTCCGAGCTGCGAGGCCCTTGCCCGTGTCATCGACGGAGCTCAGCGTGGTGGAGCCACCCACCGGCGTCGTCGCCAGGGCCGCGCTGCCCAATTGCGAGGTCTGGGGAAAGCACAGGCCATGGGAAATGCATGGCAACGCCATGGATGAGAACACGGCTCTTGAGTCAAAGCAAGCGAGAGCGAGACGTTGCCGAGGCGAGGGCCATGACTTCAAGCTTTGCGGCACGGCTGGCAGCCGCGGCTTCTGCTTGTCCCGTCTGCACTGCGGCATAGCTGTCTCCCACAGCAGAGATGGAGCTCAGCAAGGCGTTGCCAGCAGCCTCATCCACGCCTGCAGCCGGGGCGTAAGCTCACGCGTAAACGCGCCCTCACTCGCAATTGTCGCGCTCGGGGCCTGTTGCGCCCAGCGCCGCCTCGGTCAGTGCAGAAAAAGAGTCAGCTCGGCGCAAAATCACAGACAGCAGAGATTCCTGAAAGCACAAGACACGAAAACTTCGTCAATGAGGTCAAAGGAGAATGAAACCAGACGGAGCTAAATCGCGCTTGAGCTGCTTCAAGCACGTTGGTGAGTGCATCGGAAGCTTGGTCGGCCGATGCAGCATCAGCAGTCGCACTGCCATTGGTTCCCGAGGACTTTAAGACTTCAGTCACCACGCTGCCGAATTTCTGAAGGCCTCACGTGCACAAGGCATGTGAGACAGCTGCAGCAATGTGCAGGTTCAAGATTGGCAGCGTTGGTCGAGGCCCTGGCTGCCAGCGTCTGTTTCTACAATGTCCGAGGCCACCTTCAGCGCCTGCAATCGGAACCAAGCATGGCCAAGGTACTGCTGAACGTATTCAAACACCTCGTGCTTCCAGCAACTTGCACAACTGCTCTCTGCCTCAAACTTCTTCGCGTTGGCTTCCGCCTGGCCAGCCGTGTCGTTCGTGGCCTCAGCATGATGCACCAGCATAATTGCACTTTTGCCGTGAACGTCGGCTCGAAAGCCAAGCGGCCAGTGGTACCGAGGTCAAGGAGTCCAGCATTCCCAAAATTACCCCAGGATCTGCACTCTGCAATGCTGCGTCTATCGCAGCACTGGCTTCGGCCGCGCTGAGGCCGCCTTTCAGGGATCAGAATCGCCAGTCTTAAAGACCGTGTACCTCGTAACAGAAGTGACAGCAGGCTCGGCATCTCAGCACCTGCTGGAACTTCTACCACGGGCCCTGGTGCGTAAGCAACTGAAATTGCTCCTTCACAGGATGACAAGCTCACCTCGTCTATGCAAAGACGAAAAAGCCCTGGATGATGCCCACTCCTAAGGGGTCTCTGGCAACCGCTGCGGTGAAGTAAACACCGGCGGCGACCTGCAGAAGGCTGCAAGGAGCGTCTCTCCACCCTTCTTTACCTGCAGTCTCCACTCTCGTCGAATCTTTGGCTAGCAGCAGAAACGTTCCATGGAGGAGCGTTTGCGGAGATATTCTTCAGGAAAGTTCCACCCATCTTGGTCCAAAAGCTTGGACTGGAAGCATCCGTGAAATCCTCGGACAGTAGCCCGCATGTCGAGCGTTCACAAGGGCACCAAGGGTCGCAGCACGGGAAACTGCCTTCGGCCAAGGCACCACGGAAGGATGTGAGAACGTCCCATTGACTGTGATGCCTGTGCGGCTTCTGTCAACGCATTCGAGACTTTGCATATCAAAACAGGCTCGCCTCCAGATCCATCGGCAGAAACTGTGCCGTTCCTTGGCAAGTATAGGGACTGAGATGGACAGCTCTCTGCCGGCAGACAGCGACGACTGCATACGACTTGCCGCTTCGTCTCTGTTCGTAGGGGAAAATGTAGAACGCGTACGTGTTGTTCTCCAATGCTTCGTCGACCCAACCTGTGGTTGATCCTGCGAAAGCAGTGGTGACGGCAAAGCCAGACTGCGGCGTCATGGTCACCACGCCATCCAAAGGCGGATAATCCGCAATAAACCTCCCACAGATTCATGGAGAATATGGAATGACACTCTTGCACACACACACACACACCCACCCCGTAGGCCTCCATTATTAAAGTGATTTAATGGCTGCAGGCCGAGGAGCCGCTGGGACTTTGCGACTTTGGCTCCCAGCCCTTCAGCTTCGTCTACATCTGCAGGATTTTGAAGCTTGAGATCTGCCAAGGTTTCCTCACTTCAACGGCTGGGTACAAATTAGCTACGACCATGTGCCATATACTTCTTGCTGCTAGCTGCTACTGGTAACTCCTGTTCTGCCAACTTCCAAGCATTCTTCTTTTTGCACCGAGTGTGCTGGCGCCTCGTCTGGCTTTCCGGAGGATTCGGGGGGCATCCTGTCTTGTGCCTACAACAGGAAGGGGGGACCGACCAGATTTGCGGCCTTTGCCATGACTGATAGGAAGCAGGGAGCCATATGTCCGCCCGCGCGGAGCACGGGAAACTCAATCAATTCTCTTTACTCGTAATGCAAGACCCCCGTTTAATTTCGGAGGAGCTTCCTTCTATGTCGCGAATTTCCATACGGCTAGTTGCGCCCAGTTACATAGGGCCGCGGATCGAAAAATTGAGGTGGACTTGCATTGGTTTCCGGTTGGCGCAGATAGATGGACCGAATAATCCGCTAAGGGATTCAATGCAATCGCGTTTGGAAATATCGACCCCAAAAAAGAAATAAATTTGCCTCAATAACATGTTGTGCAATCGCCTCACGGCCAAAAGTCAGAGATGCTTGGAGCACGCTGGGCCGTTTAGCTAAGTCCCTGAGCATGCTTAGCATGCTTGACTTGACTGGGCTTGTCTTTCTCTGCAACGGCTTTCGACATCCCTCAAAAAGGCGCTCTCCTTCTGGTCATCCCGGGGCTCTCGACTCTCTTGCCCTCTCTCACCTTGCACACCGCAAGAGGCATTGAGTGCAGCTGTCCAGGCATGTTGCAGCGGAGCTTCTGGGTCAGACGTTTGCATCAAGGCGTACTCGTACTGAAGGCCTCACACAATCGTGCTATTCAACATGCAAAGAAGGACCTCAGGTGCTCGTCTTGAGCTCAGGCGCCCTTGACGAGGAGTTGCCCACGGAAGTCATTCGTCCTCACTGTCAGCGTTCCCCCGTCTGGCAGGAGCTCTGTCTCCAGAAAGGCGACGATTTTTGATGGGATGCGGGCTTCCTTAGCTGTGTGGCACGCATGACCCACTGTAATGTGCCACCAATCGATGCTTTGCCTAACGCCAGCCAGCTTCAAAGGAACCCGAAGGTCCACACATGGTCATCGCTGCTGTTCGTTTGCACATCATGGTCAGCCAAGTGGCGACCAGTGCCAAGGTCCACCCACATGACTGCGGCGGGCTACAACCTCTGGCCAGCGCAAATGTGGGGCAGGTCTCGAAAATTGCACGCGGCATCCAACGTTTGTTTTTGTAGATCAAACTCATAGTGAGGAAGCTGGAGGGAAGCAAAGGGTAGCTCTGGGATACCGGGTTGCCAGCTGTCTCGGAAGATGATGCAATCTCTGCGGCTGCAGCTATAAAAAAAAAGCTTCTCTCTAGTTGCAGTGGCCTTCGATGCCAGAAACCGTCGCGGAGGCAGGGCCAAGCAAGTGGCCAACTTGGGTCGACACTGCCTGGCACAGCGGTTGGCAACATGGCAGGTGTCAACATGCGACCCCAAAAATCGTAGTATGTAGCTTGCCGCGGGCCTGCTCTGGAAGCCATGGGACGTCGAAGTCCGTTCGGGGCAAGGATGGCGTGGCCTTGCAGAGAAAAATCTTTTGCTGAACTAGCCTTGGGTTTGGGCGAGCTTCACCACAGCCACAAAGGCAATCCATGCACACACTCTAATGCTGACTCAGGTACAGTCGAGCTCGTCGTGGTAAACGTCCTTGGTTAGACGAGTGGCAAAACTCAAAGCCAACAGTCGGAGAGCCGCCTGAGACAAGGCTACATACCTAAATAATTACCTGTACTATTTTGGGGGGTTCCATACTATATATTATAGTATAATATACGAAACCCTAAGAGCCACAGTACCAACCCACGCCAGTCAGAGACGGCCTGCAAGCCTTCCGATCTCGCCTGCAGCCGCAAACCTTCTATGCATTTCTCTCGCTGAGCTTCGTGGCGGTACTGGAGCTGCTTGTGAAGGTGGTGCTTGTGGTTGATGTGTTGGTGGCACTTGTCGAGGTGGTGCCTGAAGCAAGAGGCAGGAACAGATCGAAAACAACAGCAAGCTTTGCTACTGTCGTCTGCCGCGGCACTTGTGGAAGTGGCTGACGTCGAAGTGCTTGTTGATGAAGTACTCGATGTGCTGGAGGATGTGCTACTTGTAGACGTGCTTGATGTGCTGGACGCAGTCGTGCTTGTAGACGATGTGCTGCTTGAACTGCTGCTGGTGCTTGTGCTGGACGTTGAAGTTGTAGAACTTGATGATGTCGTTGAGCTGGAAGTTGAGGTGCTGCTTGATGTTGTGCTCGACGACGTGGTAGAAGTGGTGGATGTCGAGGTGGTGCTGGAAGAAGAAGTCGTGGATGAGGTCGATGAGCTTGATGTGGACGTGCTCGTTGAGCTAGTTGTGCTAGTGCTAGTTGAGGATGACGTGCTAGTCGAAGTTGTGCTGCTCGAAGTTGATGTAGACGAGGACGTTGTGGATGTGGATGACGTAGTGGAGCTGGACGACGAGCTGGATGAACTAGTGGTGCTTGTGGTTGATGTGCTACTTGATGAAGATGTGCTAGTGGAAGTGGAAGAAGTTGACGTGGTTGTTGTGGACGACGAGGAAGAGGAAGAGGTAGAAGTGCTGCTGGATGTTGTGGTAGTCGTGCTGCTTGAGGTGCTTGTTGTGGATGTCGAAGTGGTAGATGAAGAAGAACTTGATGACGTGGAGGTGGAAGATGTACTGCTGGAGGAGGTGCTAGTAGAAGTGCTGCTTGTGGTGCTCGAAGTAGTGGAAGATGTAGAGGTAGAAGATGTGGAGCTTGACGTGCTGCTTGTAGACGAGGAGCTCGTGCTTGTTGTCGATGTGGTGCTGGACGAACTTGACGTCGATGATGACGACGTCGAAGACGTGGACGTTGAGGATGTCGATGTGGAAGACGTCGATGTTGAAGTGGAGGAGGTGGAAGACGTTGATGTGGAAGTGGTTGTCGTGGATGAAGTGGATGTCGAAGTGGTCGATGTAGAAGAAGTTGAGCTGGACGAACTTGAAGTGGAAGAAGTCGAGGAAGAGGAGCTTGATGTGGAGGACGTTGAAGTTGTAGATGTCGTCGTGCTGCTAGACGACGTCGATGTGCTGGTGCTTGTGGAGCTAGACGTTGACGTCGTGCTGCTACTGGTACTGCTGGTCGATGTTGATGTTGATGTCGTGCTGCTGGAGGATGTGGACGTGGAAGTCGTGCTGGACGAGCTGCTGGTGGTGCTTGATGTGCTTGAAGATGTGGAGGTGGAAGTTGTTGAGCTTGAAGTGGTGGAAGTAGACGAGCTACTTGTTGAGGAGGTGGTCGTTGATGTGGTGCTGGTAGATGACGTGCTCGTGCTCGAAGTTGAGCTACTGCTTGTTGAGGTTGATGTTGTTGAAGTTGTACTGCTGCTGGAGGAAGATGTTGAAGTGCTCGATGTGCTGGTGCTGGACGTGGTGGTTGAAGAAGTCGTTGTGCTCGTGCTGCTTGTAGTAGACGAAGATGTGGAGGAAGTTGTTGAAGAGGATGTGCTGCTCGACGTGGACGATGTCGTGCTGCTGCTGGTGGACGTCGATGTTGTGGAAGAGCTGCTTGTCGAAGTTGATGACGACGAGGTCGAGCTAGTTGTGGTCGATGTCGTCGATGTAGACGTGGTGCTTGAGGAACTTGTCGTGCTGCTGGATGTAGAAGTCGAAGAAGAAGATGTGCTTGTCGAGGATGTACTGGAACTCGTGGAAGATGTTGAAGAGGTGGATGTGGTTGAAGATGTGGAAGATGTTGAAGACGTGCTTGAAGTCGTTGACGTCGTGCTGCTGCTGCTGGTACTTGAAGTGCTTGATGTGGTCGAACTACTGCTGGTTGATGTCGTCGTCGAGCTCGACGTGGAGGATGTTGTGCTGGAAGTGCTGCTAGA
>CAJNDV010031265.1:32940-43663 GCA_905221635.1 Symbiodinium sp. CCMP2456 | reverse complement strand
TAAACCCTGAATCCTGAACCCTAAACCCTGAACCCTGAACCGTACACCCGAAACTCTGAATCCTGAACACCAAACCCTAAACCCTGAACTCTGAACCCTAAACCCTAAACCCAAACTCCTGAACCCTAAACCCTAAATCCTTAACCGGTTTGGGGTGCTACAGTTCCAGGTCAGAGAAGCGCTGTGGGCCGGACTCCTCATCGCGCCGCCGGCTTCTGAGCTTCGGGTTATTGAAACTGGCCTTTGGAGCCTAAACCCTAAAACCTAAACCGTTACCACCCTCGAATATTTTTTCGGGGACCTGTTCCTTAAAGGGACCCAATATGAAATTGAACGTCCATGCGTTTTTCTGCCTGGTTGCTTCAACGCCCATGAAAAAGCCCCAAGGGTGGGATGAAAATTTAGGGTTTCTTAGGGTTTAGGGGTTTAGGGTTTAGTTTAGGGGTTAGGGGTTTAGGGTTTAGGGGTCTTAGGGGTTTAAGGTTTAGGGTTTAGGGGTTTACGGTTTAGGGTGTAGGGGTTTGAGTTTAGGGTTTGGGGGTTTAGGTTTAGGGTCATTGAAAGATGCGGTAATGCCAAAGGAAGACTCCTTATATGAGGGATCCTAAATCCTACCTACCTTCATCCCACGTTTTGAGGTCTTCAAGTTATGTCGTAAAGGAGAGTGGTCGAGCCTTCTCGATGTGTAACAACATGAGCTCACTCCAGTGTCGAGGATTTCAGAGTTTAGGAGTTTAGGGCTTACGATTTCAACGGTGCAGGTTTCGGTTCTCTTCTGCAGGATTGCATGAGTAAGTGGCTTCCGGCACATGCAGAACTCTAATTTGTCTTGTTTTGCTTTTGCCGCGTTTCATGACAGGTTTGTAGCTGCATTTGAACTTTGGGGTCTCCACCACGCTTCTCCGGCGGCTGCCTAAACCACAAGTCCACTGAGTACAGTAGCACCAAAAAGTAGACAAGAAAGTGCAGTGACCCGATTTTCTGAGAGAGCCCCTGGAGAGGGTACCTGTAGTTTGTCGATTCCTTCATTCCCTACACCCTAAACAACAATGCTGTGTCGGGTTCTCTTGCCACCCGAAGTAGTTTCGAGTTTAGAGAGTAGAACAGACACACTGTAAGAGTTCAGGTTTGGGTTTAGGGTTCGGGGTTGGGGGTTTCGGGTTTAGGGTTTGGGGTTTAGGGTTTGGGGGCCTATAGAATGTAAGCTTTGAGTCCCACGGCTTTGGGTCTAGGGTTGTAAGGTTAAGGCCTTCAGCTTACAGGGAGCATCGTAAGTTAAGCGCCGAAGACTGGGGACCGCTTATCCCACAAAGTATGTTTCAAGCCACAGGTTCGTGATACTCCAGAGCGGACATGTGCAGGGCACCCAAGTATCCCCGATCAGCAGTCGGTATTCACGCTTCTGTTAAAGGCTAGTTGGGGGCGTGGTAGCATGCGTTGGGAGTTTTTTGGAACACTCAGAAAGCCCAAAACCTTCAAATCCTCTCAACCCTACACCCCAAACATCCCCAAACCCCAGATAGGCAGTTCTCTAAACTAGGGTCCCTTTTAGAGTCCTTTTTACAAGGGTGCCGCCTCCTTTTGGGTTCCTAAAAGGGGCCCAGATTTAGAGAACTATCCAGATCCTAAACAGGATCTGGTTCATGGCGCAGTGGACCTACAGTGCAGGCCACGCGATGCATCCAAACTCCTCGGTTGAACTGTAAGGTGTAGGGTTTACGGCTCGCTTCCAGCCTTAGGCCGCAGGCCCCAAATCCCAAATCTTGAACCCTAAAACTTGCTAAACCCTAAACCCTAAGACCCCTAACCCCTAAACCCTAAGACCCATAAACCCTAAACCCTTCAGCCCTGAGCCGATCTAGGCTTGAGGGCTCGACACCCATTCGGGGGTAGACGCCGCCCTCGTAAAAGTGTCAGCCGCCATGGTTTGCAGCAGCCTTCTGCTAGAAGTTGGTTGTTCTCAGTTCTCTAATACCTCACCTTCAAACTTTTTGGGTTCGCATAACTTAGTAGTAATCTGAATGTTTAACCTTTTATTTCCATGGCTTATTGGGGAAGTAAGATTTTTTTGTGCAATCATAGGATATCCGTTTGCTTTAGCGCATGGGGTTTACGGCTTTCAAGATCTGCAGCATCTACGTTTCAGGGTTTTGGTTTAGGTTCAGGAGGAGTGTAAGGGCGGATTTCCCTAAACCCTAAAACCCTAACACCCTAAACCCTAAACCCTTAAACCCTAACATCCTGAACCCTTAAACCCTAAACTCCTTAAGCCCTAAAACCCTAAACCCTTAAATCCAAAACCCTTAAACCTTTAACATCCTGAACCCCAAACCCTAAAACCCTTAAACCCTAAACCCCTTAACCCCTTAAACCCTGCACTCCCTTCCCCTGCTTTCGGCACCCCTCCCTCCTTCACCCACGAGACCTCGAAAGTTATCTGCTCTTGAAGGGCCCTAGATTCTTGGATTGGGGTTCAGCTTATAGGATTGTTGAGGGGGTTTAGGGTTTAAGGGTTCAGGATTTTTGGGTTTCAGGGTTCAGGCTTTTAGGGTTTAAGGGTTTTAAGGTTTTGGGGTTTTGGGTTTAGGGTTTTGGGGTTTAGGGTTGTAGGGTTTGAGGTTCAGATTGAGGGGCCCTATCTTGAGATTAACGTTGATTACCCACTATGCCATTCCTTGTAGCTCCTCGTGACAACTTTTTTCTGTTTAGTAGTGCCCCCCCCTTATTTTACCCAATGCTTGGGGCGGGTTCTTGGTCGCAGCTTAAGTCTTCTGTGGACGAAGTTGGCTTAAGGGCTTTATGTTGGGTGTAGGGTTTAGTGTTTGGATTCAGGGTTGTGAGTTCAGGCCTCCAGGGTGTCCGGCGTTAGGGTACCTCGACCGGAGGAGCGGAGGCCATGCATAAACCAGCAGTGGGCGCTGCCACTCAAAGGGCCAGGAGTGGTAGGCGGGGGTGGGTGGCGGGGGGCCAATGACCCTAGCCGCACGCGCTAGCGGCCGTTAGCGTTGCTGGAACTAGGTGCATGTGCCTTGCAAAGAAGGGCGACCCCTTAACGGAGATTGCCCGGTCATTGCTGGCCTTGCCTATGCTGCACGCTCTACGCATGGGCTGTTGGTCAACCAACAAGACATCTCAAATGCATTGCCATGAATCACCAGGCAAGCGTTGACGCCGGCTGCAGCCCCAGGTACATGT
The DNA here is from genome assembly GCA_905221635.1 of Symbiodinium sp. CCMP2456. Taxonomy (NCBI): domain Eukaryota; class Dinophyceae; order Suessiales; family Symbiodiniaceae; genus Symbiodinium; species Symbiodinium sp. CCMP2456. The sequence continues at coordinate 40,468 of CAJNDV010031265.1, read as the reverse complement.
CTCACAATGGAGCCTCCATCTTGTCTGGGAACTGGGTCATACGATTTGAGCAAATCGGTGGCACCATGCCGACTACCTCGCTGTCGCAGACCTCAGGACATTTGATGGCTAAGCTTGAAGCTGTACCCTAAACCCTAAAAGCCGAAACCCTAAGGCCCAAGCCCTAAAACCCTATGCCCTCACCCCTACTAAGCCTTTAAGCCCTAAGCCCCAACACTCTCCCAGATCGTCTGCCGACTAAATCCCTGTTTAACCCTGAGCACCTTCATCTGCACAGGCTCTGGGTTTAGGGCTTGGCAAACTTAGGGTGTGTGTGGTTTAATCTAGAGGCCGGAGAATTATGTATAATATGCCCAGAACCGTATCCCTGAGGCCCCATGTTGGAATAGGTTCCTTAGGGTTCTGCTTCCTGCTTGAAGGACATCCATCTAGTGTGACTTTTACTTTCCAAGAGGAGTAGACTCAAGAAATTCAGGGTTCAGTAGGGCTTCAGGGTTTCGGACTTGTGGTTTTTGGAGTTGAGGGGCTTTGGGCTTGGATTTGTGTCATCCTTTCCGAGCCCCTTTCTCGATCTCTCCATAAGCCCTTAACCCCCAAACCCTACACCCCTGAAGCCCCGAAACCCTCTGTCCTATTTGGGAGCCCTTTCTTCATGTTTCTCCAGGCGTTGCTTCTACATCCGTCACATCTTCCACGGTCATCTCGACGACCTCTGTAGCTGCCTGGTCTCGCAAGTATCTCTTAAAAACCCCAGAGCCCCAGAGACCCCGGAATGCCACTAAACTCTAAACCCGAAGCCCAGAACCCTACAGTAAGCCCCTAAAAGCCCAAACCCCAAACCTCGGGTTCTCGCTGGATCCTACACCCGGTGGGGATTTAGGGTTTCATTCCGGGTTGAAACCTTTAGACGGGGTAAACTCCGCCCACACATGCCTGAGCCCTTAGGCAAGAAAGCACGGGGCCAAACTCAAGGCTCACAGCACCCAGGCTGATGCGTAGACATGTTTTCTGGTGCGTGGGGTCTTGTGTTCTTTGTTGTTCGGGTGGGTTTACAGGAGTGCGCGTCATGGACTTGGGTGTTTAAAATTGTGGCTCTATTCCTAAATAATTACATATACTATTTTATTGGGGGCTCCTTATTATAAATGTAGTATAATATACCCCAAAGCCTAATTCTAATTTTTGAGGCCCCTACATTATGACAGTCTGGTGACAGTGGCGGGGAAATCACGAATAATAAGTTTGCCTACGAGATGAGGGATGCGACAATGGCCGATGAGCTGCGAAAGCCCTTCCATGTCTCAGGTGGCGCAGGTTTAGGGTTTAGGGGTTTAGGGTTTAGGGGTTTAGGGTGTAGGGTTTAGGTGGACCTTCACACCACGGGGGACACCGCAGGGAGGACCCGAACTGCGTACTACAAGGTTGTGACAGCGGGGGACCCAAGCCAACCCAATGTTCCCAGAGACTCTAATATCCCTTGATTAAGGAATGTACCTTAAATCATATGATGGATCCTACTATAATTTAAGCAATATTCCTTAATTAAGGGATAATGGAGTCTCCGGGTTTTCCTGAGGCAACGGAAAATTGACGAAGCGGTACAGGAATCCTACAAGGATGGCTCAACACCGATCTCTACTTCCAGGAGCTGTCCTGACAGGAAGCTTGCAACTTCTACAGGGCTCCTTGCAGAGATGCGCGGCATGCGGCTTAGATCGTATGTATTGGACTCTGTCGGTCCTAAACCCTCGGCCCTACACCCCCGAACCCTAAATCCTAACCCTAAACCCTAAGACCCCTAAACCCTGAACCCTGCACCCGAAACCCTAAGACCCCCAAAACCTAAACCCTGAACCCTGCACCCCAAATCCTGATCCAGCGAGTGAGGTGTGGACACTGCTTGCCAGCTATCTTTTCCTTCAGGAGCTCTCGCCCTCCTGAAGCAGAACTAGCTCTAGGGGAGCTTCAGGTTTGGGTTTTAGGGGTTCAGGGGATTTCGGGGTTCAGGGGATGAGGTATTTGGGGTTTAGGCGGGAGTTCAGGGGTTTAGGGACTATAGGGGGGTTTAGGGGTTCAGGTTTCCGGCATGGCTTCCGGGCTACCCATAGGCCCCATAGTAGTTCCTTTTTTAAGGTTCATATTTTGAATCCTATGAGAAAATCCCCAAAAGGAACTACTATGAGGCTTATGGGTAGGTTCCGATTTAAGGTTGAGGGTTCACGGTGTTGCAGGAGAAGCTGACCGTCATGAAGGTGGTGGGCATACTCTGCTGCATGGCTGGGAATGCTGCTCGGACTCCATGGCATGGGGATAGAAGGAGCTTCGCACATTGCCACTTCCAGCTAGGTAAACACAAACAACAATTTCAAGCAACATCAACTATGCTAATTAACGCGTCTTATGCAACGGGTGGCAGTGACGAAAACCTTGTTCCATCATCTTCATGGTCAAAGAGTGTATGACGCCGGTAAGCGGGTATCCACCGCCACAACACTCGTGGATACTGCAGCCAGCACAACACATAACAATTACTTTTACTTTGCTCCCGAGGAAAGCTCGGAATCTGCGATTGATCCGAAACCCCAAAACTAGGAGCTACGTCTACGGTTTAGGGTAAAGGATCGGGACTTTGTAGACCGCTCTGGGAATGAAGGAGGCAGAGTGTGCAACAGGGACTCAATGACAGGAGGTTCGGATCCAACCATGAAATCACGATATATTCCAAACCAGCGAATTTTCGATTCCACAAAACACAACCAGCGGATAAGAAAGCGCAGCAAACAAAGCCACGCCTACGCCCAAGAATATCCGAACACACCCAAACCACCCCAAAGCAGTGAATTCCAAACCTCGCAAATTTCAAATCGCGGACACCCAAACCCTGAATCCCAAAGCCTACACCCTTGACCACTCCACAGACTCCGGAGTGTGTCCTTAAAACGAAACTGAAGAAGCCTCTACGAGGAACCCTAAACCCAAAACCCTAGACCCCTATATACACCCTAAACCCATAAACCTTAAACCCTAAACCCTAAACCCCTAAACCGGCAAACAAAAGAAACCATAACCATGAGATCCCAAGGCCTTCTAAACAACTTCTACCTAAGCCTTAGACGATAAGCCCGCAAATGGTACTACTAGAGGAACCCTAAAGCCCTAAAGCCCTAAACCCTAAAACCCTAAAGCCCTAAACCCTAAACCCTAAAACCCCAAACCCCTAAACCCCAAACCCTAAACCCAAAAACCCTAAACCCTAAAACATTAAAACCCTTAACCCAAAACCCTAAAACCCTAAAACCTAAAGCCACCTACATATTGCATCCCCCAGGCTGCCACCCTGTTGGGCAACGACCAGGAGCAGGGCCAAAAAAGTGGAATCCTCAGCCGGGGTGTGAAAGGGTTTGGGCTTTGGGATTGACAGGTCGGGGTTGGGGGCTTAGGGTTTCGGTTTGGGGATTTAGGGCTTAGGTGCTCGGTGGCTGTTGATTTACAGATTGGGGGTTGAGGGCTTTGACTCGTGTATTGACGGATTGGGTTTCCGGTTTGATCGGAGGGTGCTTGCAGTTCGGGTTTTCCATGAGAGTTCTGTTTGTACTGATGTCCCAAACTTTGCAAAACACGGGTTTCGCGCGTAGGGTCATGTTTGTGTCCGGTGTAATCTTCTGGGGTCTGGGACTGCCGTGGTCTCTTGGTCCTAGGGTACGGCCCTACTTAACGGATCAGGGGCCTTAAGTACAGTAATTGGGGTTAATGCGAAAATGCTACTATAGTTCCCTTACTCATAACCCTACTTCTAGTCACGCCTATAGTCTCCATTGTTTTTCATTTTGCGGTTGCCTTATAGGATCCTATTTATAAAAATAGTTGAACCCCAAAAAAAGGGAACTACAGACAATGGAGACTATAGGCACGTACTAAGTCCCCTGAACCTCCAAGTGCAGAGTTCGGAGCTTAAGGAGTCTTAGGGATCCGGATCGGGGCTGTGGGTTCAAGTTTTGTAAATAGGTCTCGGACGGGGTTTAGGGTTTCGGATGGGTTTAGGGTTTAGGGTTCACGATTTAGGATGGGTTTAGGGTTTAGGGTTTAGGATGGGTTTTGGGCTTAGGGTTTACGATTTAGGATGGGTTTAGGGTTTAGGATGGGTTGAGGGTTTAGGCTGGTTTCAGGGTTTAGGGTTGAGGGTTTAGGTTTATAGGTGTGGTCTACCAGCTTGCAAAGCGTTTAGGGTTTAGGGTTTCCAGAGATCCGGAAAAGACGATTCGATCCTGGCTAAGACGCTAGGATCCTAGCCCCAAAACCCCAGAAGCCCTAAACCAAGCCCAGAAACTTAGACTTCAGCTCAGCAGGGGCCACCCAGATCCACAGACGCGAAACCCTAAAGCTCTCCTTTTTATTAGGTCTTCTCCAATGGACCCTTGTTTCTTTTTTGTGGTTTCTATAGAATACCTTGTAGAAAGAATTGTGGTTTTTATAGAATACCTTGTAGAACAAATTGTAGTTTTTTTATAAAATACCTTGCAGGAAAAAGCTGCGCAATACCAAACGGGGAACCCTTTTTCATCCTACTAAGCTAGTCGCGATCCTCCTTTTAAGCAGCTTTAGTGGTTGCGTCAACCTCAGTGTCTCACAAAGCAGCTTTATACGGTTTGGGGTTTAGGGTTTAGGGTTTGGGGTTTAGGGTTTGGTAGAGCCCTGATATATAAAGGCATTTTAAGCCCCTTTCTGAAGATTCCCCATACGATCCTGAGCCGAATATAGGGGCCTTAATAATTAAAATAGGGTTTGGGGTATATTGTACTATAATTATAATCAGGAACACGCAAAACCCTATTCTACTTATTAAGGCCCCTACATTAAATCCCAACCCTAACGTTAGACCCTGAACCGCAAAGCTTACAAAGCTAAAGCCTAAATCCTGCCCCTTGGACTCTCTAAACCGCTCAGACAATGAAACCCTGAACTTTAGAGCCACTAAAGCCTAAACCCGAACCCTAAACCCTACAGCTTAGACCAAACCTCTAAGCCCCAAACCCTACAACCCCGAAACCCTAAACCCTCCAACCCCTAAACCCTACAACCCCGAAGCCCTAAACCCTACAACCCCTGAACCCTAAACCTTACAAACTTAGACCGCGAAAGCCAGTATCCCGAGCAAGGCGAGCTATGGGGGGATATCCTGTACCCTGGCGCTCTTCAAGTTCTTTCTCGTAGGGCTTTAGAGGTTTAGAGTGTAGGGTTTAGTAAGGGTTGAGAGTTTAGGGGTTCAGGGCCAGAGGGTCAGGGGTTCAGGGGTTTAGGTTGTTGTTTTGGTTTTGATGTTGTTGGTTTCCGTTTTTTATGGTCTAGGGTGTACAGTTCGGTGCCACGAATTTCGGATTCGGCTGCGCTTCTTTCGTGTAGCATGCAGGTTTTGGGCTAAGAGCTTTACTTTGAGTTCAGCTGGTGAGTTTCGGAGTCGTGCTGGACCTGGTTTCGGCTTTAGGGTTCCGGGCTTCGCGTGTGCGGCCCAGTGACTTTGAACCTGTTTTTAGTTGTTCTAGCTGTTGGGCTTCCCTGGACCCGAAACCGCAATGTTTGACATTGGCAAAACCCCAAGCATCGTAGGACAAGTTGAATCCCTTTTGGACAGTGGCGGCCCCGGAACCCGGTTAATAGTTTAAGGTTAATTCGTAGTTACCGAGTCAGAGTCGTTCCAAGGTTAGTCTGCCAAAACCCTAAGCCTAAAGCCCTAAACCAGTTCTTGGGGGCGGAGTAGGTACACGTTAACCCTTTTGGGGCTTAGATCTTCCTACTATGACTTGAAAGGCTGACCTAAGCCCTAAACCCTGAACCTTTTTTGGGCAAGGGTATTCAGCCCCTAAGAGGTCCTATGTCAGGGTTGGAGCCTTTAGGGTGTAGGGTTTAAGGGTTTTGGGGTTGGGGTTTCGGGGTTTTGGGGTTTTAGGGTTTAGGGATTAGGGATAAGGGTTTAGGATTAGGGGTTAGTTTAGGGCTTCAGGGTGCAAGTAGTGGAGCTTTCGCGGATTCATGCTGAGGGTTTAGGCTCTACTTGACGCTTTTTGAATGTCCAAAAATGTGTTTCCAGAGCGTAACCTCTAATGTAGGGCCTAAATAATCACCATGCAATACCGTTTGGGGTTCCTTACTCTAATTATAGTATAATGGGCCCACACCAACCCTATTCTAACTATTGAGGCCCTTGCACTAAGCGCATAGAGCGACTTTTGAAGGTTTGGGATGGCCAGGGCTTGGCATTTTCAGTTTTCAGGCTGAGAGCCCAAGCCCAAACCCTAAAACTTAAACCGAAAGCGCAACCCTACACAATGAACCCCTAAAGCCCTAAACCCCTAAACCCTAAACCCCTACGCCCTACACCCTAAACCCCCAAACCCCTAAAGCCCTAAAGCCCCAAAACCCTAAACCCTAAACCCGAAACTAAAAATACCCACACCCCAAGCTGCAAGATCCTGCCTAGGTGCTTGTTGGCCGCCATGCTCTACGCTGCCTACACCACGGTGCCGGGATTCGCACTTAGGGAGTTTTGGCTTGAGGAGCTTACGGTTCATCTTAGTTCCCCAATACCCAACCTTTAGACTTTTTGGGCTTTTACAGTTTAGTAGTAATCTGAAAGCTTAGCCTTTTGCTTTCCTGGCTTATTGGGGAAGTAAGTCATTGCACACGCAACCCGCAATCCGGAAGCCCCAAGCCATGAGTGAATTGAATAGAAGTTTACCCTAAACCCTAAACCCTTAGGGTCAAGGCGCTTAGGGCAGAAGTTTAGTAATTTCGGGATCGGTAAATTCCTTGTCGCTCCCACCTGTCGAAGGCTCGGGTTGGCCTTGCCCAAAGCCCGAAGACTCAGTAAAAAGCCCTTCGCTGATTCTGGGCGTTCTGATATGTTCTGCTGACGCATGGCTCGATAGGTTCTAGCAGGAGCTTCAACCGTCCAAGCGCGTCGCTGACGCTGATGATGTTCCGCGGTGTATTTACACACAGGAGCTTCAACCGTGCAAGCGCTCGCTGATGCTGATAATTCTTGGTGTTTTGTTTCCAAGCAGAGGCGTCAACCGTGCAAGCGGATCGCTGATGCTGATGATGCTCGGCGTTCTGTTTTGAACACAGAAGCTTCAACCGTGCAAGCACCCGCTGATGCTGATGATGCTTGGCATGTTGTTTCCAAGCAGAGGCTTCAACCGTGCAACAGATCGCTGATGCTGTTGATGCTTGGCGTCCTGTTTAGAAAACAGAAGCTTCAACCATGCTGATGATGTTCGTCGTGTTGTTTGCAATGGGAATCCACCGTCCAAGTGACCCGCTGATGCTGATGATGCTCGGCGTTGTTTGTTGAAAACAGAAGCTTCTACCGCGCGAGCGCCCCGCTGATGCAGATGATGCTTGACGTTTTGTTTCCAAGCAGAGGCGTCAACCGTGCAAGCAGATCGCTGATGCTGATGATGCTCGGCGTTGTTTGTTGAAAACAGGAGCTTCAACCGCGCAAGCGCCCCGCTGATGCTGATGATGCTTGGCG